>JAHBCN010007986.1:0-40697 GCA_019359885.1 Listronotus oregonensis
TAAGAGATAGGGCTTACAAAGTTCAAACAACAATTGGATCTGTGTACATTCGAAATAGAAGGTTTATTAAGGATAGACACGAACCAAATAAAGAATTAAGTAAAATAAACAAAACAGATCATTTTTTGTATGAAAATAAGACTGAGAAAAAAATTTATATAGAGTTAGAAAATGACCTAAATAAAAATGTAGTTGAGGTAGAAGGGTATGAAGATATTGAGAGTGATTCGGAAATAAAACATGAGGTTTCGAACAGTCCCACTAAGCAAAAAATCATCCTTATTACGTTACATTTATGTTTTCTTGTTCCTTTGTTACGTTAATCATCTTGAAACAATAACAGCGCCTTAAACCTAATAGTTTCGTTATATTTCCTTCAACTTAACAAAATCGTAGTTACGTTAAAAATACAACGTTCTAGTTTCGAAACTTAAACGGCCTTGTTATGTATTTTGCATTGCTTAGACCTGACACATTTTCTGAAACATCCACGTTATATAACTTACGTTATAAAGAGGATTTTCTAAGGATTTAAATAGACGGTTTTGTTATGTTGATTATTAACAAACTAGTGTTTTGTAATATTTCCGTTATTTAGTTAACACTAAAAGATCTTTTGGATCCTTAATGTGTGCTTATGATAATAATACAGAATGTTTAATCAAGTATGGTCGTAAATCGTATTTTGTTAACGATTTAATGTACAGCTTTAAAATAAGAATTAGTATTATGAAGATGGCTTTAAGTCACTAAACATATTAGGTTGGCGACTTTATCACTAGGAGGCGCACGATACCAAGTATATTAAGAAGGGCACACTTTTTATAAAAATATTGATATCAAGTAATCAATCACCGAAATTACTAAACGATTTTTCACTCCTTTCCGCATATATTATTTTCTGTTAAACTTCTAGAGTGGGCGAAAATTTACTTTTATGCAAAAAAGCACTGACAAAGAGATAAACATATTTTTTAAAAGGTATGCTGGTAAAATAAAAAAGATTTGATTAAATATTCTTTGTGTTTACGTTTTGTAAAACTAAAACTGTTTATCTTTTATTAAAACCTTAAGAAATTATTTAATTAACAATATTAAAAAATTGTTTACCTCAAAGTTTTAGCATTTTTATGTATAAAAGTAAATGTTGCGTCCACTCTTTTATTAAAGATGCCACTGAGAAAATATGGATGCAAAAAATTGTTGTAATAAATCGCCTGTTAATTTTGATAATAATTTTTTCGTCCACCCCGAAATAATACAATAGTTTCCAAGATACAACCAGTGACAACTGACTATCCCCAATAAAACAATTCTGATATAAACTATAAGGAAAAATTTATTCATAAAAATATCTGATGTCTACAACTCTCCTTTCATATTCCCCAAATTTGTGTACAGACTATTTAATAGGGAAAGCTTATTTTCTTAATCTACACAAAGTATAATAGTTCATATATTAAAATATTCATGTGGTAATGTTTATCTTTCTTAATTTACTTTATAAAAAGTCTTAAATATTTGTAATGTGTTAATATGAGTAATATTTAAAAAATAAATAATAAGGTCTAAAATTAGGTATAAAAATTTCCTACATAATTTATAAATGTTTATTAAAAATTAACTGTATGTACATATATTTTTAATATCCATATTCTGTTCTATTTTTTCCTCCTAGTTGCACCTGGAAAAAAAAAACTTTGTAAAATATTTGCCCCAAAACTTTTGGTTACTGACATAATTGCTTCATTAATTAAAAAAAAAATATATCGCAGGTTGGCAAATGTATTTGCAGATAGTGTCGTAGATACTTTATTTTCCTTATATAAAGGATAAAACCTGGTTATGGCTTAAAAGCCTACAATTTTTTTAAAACATATTCGGAATTTTTTCTAATATTAGCTACTTGATTAGCCATTACTAAATGGTAGAGTAAACTACTGATAAACCACCCAATTTTGAAAAAACATTTAGAAACTTTGTACTATATTGTTATTTTGCATTTATTTGATAAACAATTCAAATAAAAATTCAGTTTATCCCTTAAGGAAACTTTTACTTACGGTTATACTAGTTACTGCACTCGAGCATGTTAACCCTATGCCTCTCTTTTTAACTGCCGTTCCACTCTCTGATTAGTTGTTATTTGAAAACAGACTGAACTGCATCTACAATTTATTTCATAATTAATTTTCTAATAATTCTATTATTATTATTATTATTAATGTGTCAACTGTCTAATATCAGGGCCTCTAAAATGGTAATTGTTTACAAGGGGGGTCAACCCTATTTTTGGCCATATCTAGATAAAAAAAAGTAACATTTTTTATATATTTTTTTAATCTGCTTGTTTTTATGGCGCATTTATGAAAAAAAATGTCGTAGAAGGAAAAAAATAAAGATTTTGATATAGCTTTCATGCATGCCTTTAAAACTTAAAAAAATATTGGTTTTCATGTTTTTGTATTTTATCTTTGTTTTTGATATATATTTTTTTAAAAAGTACATAAAAACGAAAATTTGTAAAAACTAACCGCAACTAACCAAAACTCATTTCGACATCGATTTTTTTGTAATTCTTAGATTACGAAAAAAAAATAACAATAAGCTTGAAGACAATAAGAAGAAAAGTTATTTAAGATTATTTGCAAAAATAACGATTTTTTGAACTTTCGAAGTTGATTTTTTAATTAAAATATTATTTTTTTTGGTATTTTCGCTATCATAACCATAAATCCGCCGTAAAAACAAAAAATTAAAAAAAAATATGATGATCCATAAATTCATCAATTTTTTATGGCCAGAAATAGGGTTGACCGCACTTGTAAATAATTACCCTTAAAATTACAAAATGTAATACATCACAGTAAATGCTTTAAGTTACAACCAAAGTATAAATAAAAACTTACAACTATGATGAAATGTATTCAACGGAAGTATTTCATTTATTTAAAATATCCAATTTTTTCTATTTAAGTCCCCTAAAAAGTATTTTTCGACCGATCGGAAAATACCCGTTTCCTGGAGAATTTTTTGGCCAGAAAGACACTTTTTTTTGGGCTAGACCAGAAAGTGGTTATCAAGAACCAGAAAAAATCATTTGTCACTTTTCTAGACCCAGACTTTACAGATCCATGAAACGAAAAATAAGCTGCATATTTACAGCACAGCTGTTTTTGTCTATATTTGTTACGAAAACAAACTTCAGTTAATTTTTGATTTTCCCCGGACAGTCCACGAAGGCTTCAGGCCTTACATACTGTGGGTGTCTTAAATTATTCTTATTGTCATAATAAGTGTCAAACCATGTCAAGCGGATAAATGACCTGTTTTCGATCATTAAAATATTATTATTATTTTTAAATAGTTTCGGTCAAAAAAAAAGTCCGTTACATGACCAAAAAACAAGTGTTTGGCAGATCTCGCCCAGCTTCCAGGACTCGCTTTCCACTCGCCCTAAAAACCCCTTGGCTCAACCTGCAAAACACTACTTTCCGGTCTTAATATAAATTAGTCTTATGTAGGTAGGTATAAAGCAATCAAATTTTAATCTATTTTTTTTAATTTATATGTATCTAGTGAATGGAAGGTACCTCCCGAAACTAAATCGGGCTTATTACCCCAATATTTGGGACAAATGGTAACTTTATCCTAAGGAAACGACTAATGCTGGATTTTCTAGACTTATGGCTTAAAACTGACCTTCAAAATTGGAATTTTGGTCAGTTTATCTATTACTTACATACATAAAAACTAAAGTGTAGTACAAAATGGTGCAATATACTTACTTTCCGATCCATATTTCCTTTTAATATAACAAGAAAAAACTAAATTTACAACACAAGACACAATTGTTTTTAAAATAAAGTAAGGTTATGTACTAATACTAAAGCTAATAAATCTTTCTTGTAAACTTGGCGTCGTTGTTAAAAAATGTAACAACCTCTGTGCGGGGTACATTTAACCAAACGAGGTCGATATGTTAACTTTTAACGAAACAGACCTGACAAAATAAGGTTTAAAAGTAAACGTTATCTTATCACAGTTACTTTTAAATAACGTTACAAAACGTGCTCAAGATGTTCTTTGCTTAGTGGGGTGTTGCCTCAGAAATCCAAAATACAGAGATTTTAGAAAATAGTGACTCTGGGGAGATGTTGGATTCTAGCAGTGATAGTGATAGTTCTAGCAACTACTTAGACATTGAGACTGATGAGGAATCAGACGATTCCCTTTTTAAAAACGGTATTATCACTCCTGTTGTAACGCGGTTTGGTAGAAAAACTAAACCACCAGATAAGTTAGATTTATAAATAATTTTCGTTGTGTAATAGATTTATCTGTTTTGTTTAAGATGTTTTGTCATTATAGTTTAGAGTTCATCTTATGATAAGGGAGATGTAGGGTAGTTCAGAGTACTCTGGGTTGATCGGGTGATCCGGTTATGGTCACGTCCGACGCGAGGGCAGCCAGCATCAGGCCAGGGGAACTCAACCTGACTTTTGACAGACCACAATAAAAACACAGTTAATTTCTAAAGTTATATTTTATTATTTCCAATTTCAATTATAACATGCAATCCTATGCATGTTACAGTGAGTAGTTTACATTCTTCAGTAATTGAAGAAATAAAACTGAACATTGAAACTAACTACTTTTATATATGTATGGATGAAAGTACTGATTCTATGGGACGGTATATCGCACAATTAATGGTCGGAGTTTTTAGTGAAAAGGTGTTACCAAAATCCTATTTAATTGCGTCAAAACAATTGGAAAAAAACAAATGCTCTTACAGTGACTAGGTTTATTCAAGAAGAACTTGCAGCATTTTTTCTTCCTGCGGCTGTTCCCACTGATAATATCTTGCTTTTGTTGTCGGATGCAGCACCTTACATGGTAAAGGCGGGACAAAATTTAAAAATATTTTATCAACAATTAAAACATGTAACATGCTTAGCACATGGCCTAAACAGGGTTGCCGAGGAGATTAGAAAAAAATTTCCACTTGTCAATACTTTAATTTCCAGTTTTTTAAAAAAGGACTGCCAAACACCTTCCACCACAACCTGTTGTAACAAGATGGGGTACTTGGCTAGAAGCTGCAATTTATTATGCAGAAAATTTTTCTCAGGTAAAAGAAATAATTTCAGTTTTGGCAGATAATTCTTCTCAATCGCTTTTAGAAGCCAAAGAAATATGCGAAAATAAGCAGATTAAGTAACAACTTTCGTTTCTAAAGAGCAATTACGGTTTTCTTTCTAAATCTCTAACTCAATTGGAGGCATCTAGTTTACCACTAACATAAAGCACGCAAATATAAGAGACTCTGAATCAGCTTTCAGAAATGTCAAGGGTAAAATTGGGGAAAAATTTTTTGAAAAATTTAAAACCGTTTTATCAAAAAATAACGGTTACCAATTAATCTCTAAAGTAGCAGATATTTTAATAGGAAATTTTGATGATTGTTTAGATTTAGACATAGATCCCAAAATTGTGGCTAGCTTAAAATACGCCCCCATTACGTCAGTTGATGTGGAAAGAAGTTTTCCATTTATAAAAATATGTATTTTGATAGGAAGCAAAAATTTTTGCTGGAAAATTTTCAGCATCATTTAATTGTAAATTGTTTTTACAACTGCTAATTTCATTTCTCTTGTTAATTAGGTATATAACTGTAATTATATTAATAAATTATTAACAATTAAACAGTGTATTTTTTAAGATTTTGTTTTGCATATTTTCAAAAATACTTGCATATTTTAAGTAAATTACATGCATATTTATGCGCATATTTCATTCATATTTATATGCAAATTTACCCTTCTCTAGCCATTACTGTACAATAATTATACAGGTTTTTATAACAATATCTTATTTAATAAATTATTTTATGCTGTATACTTTATGTGACATTCTCGTTAAGGGATCAACTCAAACTCCTTATTTAGGGTATATGTCACAAAGGAAATTCTAGTTCAGAGTTACTAATATCATTACTAGCGATAGTATAACGTTCATCGGGTCGATCACTACAAATATAGACACAAATGTATTCCTTTACTATAATCTTATAAAATAAGTAAGTCCTAATTAATATAGAAATTACCTAGATAATTAAATAAAAATAGCTGTGTGGCATTAGGTAAATTTAATAATACTTTGTTGCTTTTGCTAAATGCTGAGAAAATTTCAGAGAACTTCAATTAACAAAGTTAAAATAAATTTCCAAGGTATTTAAGAAAAATAGAAAATAAATTTAATTTACATTTTAAAATTTATTTTATATATAAGAACTGTTAACCGACTTGGTTTTTCGATTTTTTTCTGCAGCCGTACCAAAAACAAAACTTTCGGTATGATTTATTAAATCAAAAATTCCACACACACGGAACGATTTTTTTATGACAGCGCTTGTCATATAAGATCTGAGAGTCCTCTCATTTTTCCATTTAAAAAAATGAAAATCAATAGTGAAAGTGAAGTGATTCCACATAAGATTAGTGAAGCTGCTAAAACGTCTACTTATAAATTATTGACGCTAAAGTTAAGAGGGAGGTATAAATTGGTCTACAATTTATTTCAAAAATAGAGCAATGATAAAAAAGTTCATACTATAAATGAAGAAGTCATTCTTGCATATTTAATGGAAAAATCTGAAATCTTAAAGCCCCCGAGCCTCTGAAACAATTACTTAATGCTTAAGTCCACAATTACCGTTAAAAATAATATAGATATAAGCCCCTATTTCGAAGTCACTGCTTTCCTTAAAAGAAAATTCGCTGGCTACAAAAAATTAAAAGTATTGAATAAAAAAGAAGTAGATAAATTCTTATCAGAAGCTGGAGATAATTTCTACCTAGTGAAAAAGGTAATATAATTAAATGTAATTTGTCTTCTTCCTTTTGATTAATTTTTATGCATATTTTAGGTTGCATTGATCATTGGTTTAGCAGGTGCTTGTCGTCGTGAATAGTTTTGTCAAATGAGTTTAGATGATATAGAAGATAAAATAAATATGTTAGTAATTAAAATTCCCAATTCTTAAACGAATATGGAAAGAACCTTTGTCGTCATTGCAAACACACCACATCGTAGATTATTATTTTTATGTGACAAAAACGGAAAATATACTACACAATCTATTGGTATTCACACTTATGGTAGTATCGCCTGCAAAATTGCTGAATTTCTTGAATTACCGCATCTCAAAGAATACACCGGGCACTATTTGCAAAAAAGCTCAGCTACTTTATTAGCTGATGGTGGTGGTAGACTAACCAATTTGAAGAGACACGGAGGCTGGAAATCAACCAGGGTAGCAGAGAGATACGTAGTTAATCCTTTAAGAAACACAATTTACATATCATCACAGATTGAAAAGGGCCGTAACCAAATTAATATTTCGAAAACTAGTAAAAATACTGATACGTCTAATAATAATAATTTCAATACTGCCACTTGTGTTAATATCCCTAATAATATTAATATAAGTAATTGTTATAATTGTGTAATTAATATTCATAAGTAATGTATTAATGAGAGAAATTGTTATGTCATATGTAATTTATAATAAAAAGTTCATAAGTAATGTATATATACAGATTCTTTTTTTAACATAATATACGCCCACAGAAAAAATATTGTACGTAAAAAGATCCAGAAGTGATTTTACGTGATTCGCAGGATTCCAGGACCCATCTGGGGCTCATTCTGCAAACTACTCATCCTGTAAAATATTACTTTCGGAACTTGTTACGTAAATTACTATCTCTTTTTTAGGTGACCTGCAAGTTCGTAAGGATCAGTTGATTTTGTACGCTCTTGTTTGTGCATATATATATATATATATATATATATATATATATATATATATATATATATATATATATATATATATATATATATATATATATATATAAGACTATATCTTATGGTTTTGGATGGAAATAAACTAATGTGTTGCTTCTGAAAACAAAGATTTATTTTATTAGTTTCTTATCAAAGAAAACATCTTATTTAGAACACTATTGTAAAAAAAACTCACCTGAAAACAAAGAAACGACATTCAAAGTTTATTTTTCCACTAATTCTAATCGTTTCTTTACAAAATAAATCTCATTCAAAGTTTACTTTACGGCCTTTTTCCTAATACAATATTATTAATAATTCTAACGTCCAAGTCAACTTCAAACTAATCAGTTTGACATTTATAATAAACCGCAAGAAGCGCGCCAAATTCAAAATTAAAGAAATCTATTTTCTTTACATCTCCCCTCCCGGGAAAGAAAATTCATCTATGAATTTTCTCTTCAAATCTCATCAAGCTCTTCTTCCAACTCTTCTTTACTGGTTTCCTCCTCTTTTTCATCTTTTGTTATTTGTACCGGAATAGGTTTTGTAACATGAAATAGATTTGACTCTGTTTTCCTGTGTCCTGTATCTATCTTATAAATTGTATTCGATTTTTTTTCTACTATTTCATATGGTCCAATTCTCAGTTCATCTAGCTTTTTCCTATTTAGTTTATTACCATTTTCTACATATACCATATCTCCAACCTTAAATTCTCTATTTTTTCTATTTCTATCATAGCGCATTTTGTTATAGTAATGTGATTTCAAAGTATTATTAAGCGCTCTTTCTTTGTCTCTGATCCAGTCACTATGTATACATTTATTGCGTAGCTCATTTGGTACGACTTTAACATCTGTCCCATATAACAAATAGCAAGGTGCGTAGCCAGTTATTGAGTGATTAGTCTGATTGTATTTTTCTACGCATTCATGTGCTATTGTAGTCCACGCTTTCTTTTCTCCATTTCCATTTATTCTGCATCTAATTTTGTTTACTAGTGTTTGATTTAACCTTTCATTCAGGCCATTTGAAAAAGGTGCATTCACTGCTGTAAATATCATTGTTATTTTGTTGTCACTAAGAAATTTCTTGAATTCTTTTGAGTTTATTCCAGGATACTGGTCGGTGAGAAGCATTTCAATCTCATCTGTTTCGGTGACTTTATTTATTAGCTTTATAAAATCATGTGCACTCTGGGTTTTTGATGTTATAATAAATGCGTACCTAGTGAAGTGGTCTACTAAAAGATGTAGGTATTTCTTAGTTGATCTTGAACCACCAAAACCGCCAATTGTGTCTAGTGATACTATTTCAAAAGGTCTTGTCGCCGGACCTAAATGTGACATCAATCCGTATTTGTCCTGTCCTCTTGTTTTGTTTTTTATGCAAATTTCACAACTTCTACAAATGTTTTTTATATTCTTTGTTAAATTCTTTGTTACATACAGTGAACTAAGAGTCCTTAGCATTTGTCCAACTCCAATATGGCACAGATCCTCATGTATTTGTTTTATAAGTCTTATACTAAATTCTTCTGTTATTATTATTTTCTCTTTGTTTCTTATTTTTTTGTAGTATACATTATTCCTTTCAATTATTTTGTTTTTGTTTCTCTGTATTTCTTCATTTACATTCTGATCCATCATAATATCTTTTAAAGTAACTAAGTTCACTATTTTTAATTGTTCTTCTATATTTTCTTCTGGTTCCAATACAGGATTTCGACTTAAACAGTCTGCTTCTAAATTTTCTTTTCCCGGGGAATATTTTATTTTAAAATCATATTGTGAAAGATAATACATCAGATCACCCAGCTCTTCATCTGTTCTTGCTTTTAAGTTCATATTCTCCAATGGTTTGTGGTCTGAGTAAACTGTAAATGATTTACCTATTAACCAGTACTGCCAATATCTCAGTGCTTCTTTGATGGCCAAACATTCTAAATATATCGCCTTTTTCTTCTTTTGTGCTCCAGTTAGTTTCTTGGAAAAGTAGGCTACTGGTTTTTCTTTACCATCTGTTTGTAGTTGTTTCAAAACTGCTCCAACGCCCTCCAGCGATCCATCGGTATAAATGTTAATTGGTAGATCTTGATCGAATATTTCTAATATTGGTTGTGAACATAATAAGCTCTTTATTTTCTCAAACGCTTTTTGACATTCTTCAGACCAAAAGAATTTCTGATTTTTTCTAAGTAAGTTATGTAGTGGGTCTAGTATTATTGCACTTCTTGGTATGTATTCGTGGTAAAAGTTGATTTTTCCTAAAAATTGTCTAACATTCTTCTGGGTTTTTGGTACTGGGAAATTCCTTATCGAAATTAAGTTGTCCTTCACTGGTTTTATCGAATTATTTTGAATAATATGTCCTAGGTATTTGATTGAATCTGATGCAAATGTACATTTTGTAAATTTTAATCGAAATCCTTCTGTTTGAATTGCTTCCAGCAATTTTTTTAAGTGACTTATGTGTTCTTCGAATGATTTGGAAAATATCAGGATATCATCTATGTAATTCACGGCAAAATCCGTAAGTTTATATTTTCTAAGTATATTACTTAATATTCTTTGAAATATTGCTGGTGATGTTTTCAAACCGAATGGTAAACAAGTCCATTGAAAATGTCCTTCCTGCGTTACAAAGCCTGTTTTCTTCCTGTCTTCTACTCTTAGAGGTATAGACCAAAAGCCGAGTTTATGTCTAGGCTTGTAAAATAATTGCAATTCCTTGTCTTTATCATAAGGTCTTCAATTAATGGGAAAGGTTGAGCCTGTGGCACTACTATTTTATTTAAATCCCTGAAGTCTACACATAGTCTTGACTTTTATTTTCTTCCTTCTTAAATGCCAATGTTACCGGTGCTGCAAATGGACTGTACGACTCTTCTATAAGCTTATTATCCAATAGTTTTGCTATCTGTTCCGCTATCTCTTTTTTGTCTTCTATAGTGCATCTGTATGGCCTTTTGTTGCAGTATTTATCCACTAATAAATCTATTCTTGCTTCATATTCTTTAACTGTTCCTACATCATACTTGTCTTTGGCAAATACTGATTTATATTGTTGTATTATTTTATTAATTTCTTCCCTTTTATTTTCATCTAAATGATTAACTTTTATTTCAAATTCCTTTTCGTTAATATGCTCATTAAAATTTATTTCGTATTCCTTTCTATATTTGTTACCCCCGTTTCTTTCTTTATTTATCCTTTCCTCTTTTTTTTCTTGATGTAAGTATTGTTTTTGAGTTATTTTTAAATCCTCATTTTGTACCAGATTATATTTCTTTATCATGTCTAATCCTATTAAAAAATCATATCGGAAATTTGGTTCATCAATGATATAAACATCTATATTTTCTTCTTTTTCAAAAATTTTTATTTTTAGATTTGTCAAACCACTTGTCTTTTGAACACCACTAATTGTAACTAAATTTTCTTTATTTAAACTGTTTTTCTTTGTTTTTAATTTTAATAATTTGGAATTAATGAGAGAAACATTCGAGCCTGAATCATATACTCCATATATTTCTAATTTATCATTTAATAGTAGTTTGACTTTTATTAGTGGTGTCACTATTAGTTTTTTTGTTCTGTTTCATTTAACTCTGCTTCAATCACTGAATTATTTACATGCCTTATAGAGTTTCTATTTAATCTATCGACATCTTTAACCTTAAACCAGCATGCAGCCTCGGGATGGTAGCGAGTACCTTTATTTAACCTTTCGCATATTTTGCAAGGAGTATGTTCTTCATTTTTTTATTTATCTTTTGATTTTCATATTTTCTGTATGCCCCATTCCTATTTTTATTTACCAAATGTTCATACTTTTTCACTTCATTGAATAAATTTACTGTATCCTTCATTGCTTCTCTATTTATCTTCTCTAGTACAAATCCTGGCAAACCTGCAGCAATAAGATCCACCAGTGTACCTGTATCTATTGATCTCCTCATTTCGAGTATAAGTTTTTCCTTTTTTATGGCATAGTCCACCAAAGAACCATCCTTGTATTTAAATAACAGCGCATAAGTCACTTGATTCCAGCCTTGGTTTGCAAATGACTCACAAAACTTATTTTTCCATATTGTCCAGTCAGAGTTTAGTGTAAATTTTATAATCATAGAACTGTACCAATCAACACAACTTTTGTCCATAAATAGTCTAAGTATTTCAATTTTCTTCTCATCTTCCATAATATCAAAGCGTGAACATTCCCTTTCAAAAATATCAATCCATTGGCTTGGATTTGAGTTTTTACTTGTAAATTTTTCAATCACAAACTTCTCTGCAATATATTTTAAATTCTGTTTTTTAAAATCTTGTGTATTCTCAATTAATTTTGAAAATAATTTTTCCAATGAATCTGTTTTTTTTTCTAATCCCCCAGATGCTTGCTTTTGATCCATTTCTTCTAGATATTGCTCTCCAAATTGTAAATTACCATCTTCATCTATGTAGACTTTATTTAGTTCGTTTGTCATTGTTATCCAAACTTTTCTTGTCTGATATCTTTTTTTTAAACTATTTTTCACTTTATTATACGCAGCTGTCTTCATCAACTCTTTATGAAAACCAGCAGACTGTAGTTCTTCTGGTATAGCATACACTTTTTCATTTTTTGTTGTTATTGAGGTTACACAATAGACGTTTGATTTTCCATCACTCGACGGCAATATTGCAAATTCAAAACATAGCTGTTCCATAGTTTTCGTCTGTTAGGTATTTCAATAAACAAAATGTCGTTTTATAAGACTATATCTTATGGTTTTGGATGGAAATAAACTAATGGTTGCTTCTGAAAACAAAGATTTATTTTATTAGTTTCTTATCAAAGAAAACATCTTATTTAGAACACTATTGTAAAAAAACTCACCTGAAAACAAAGAAACGCATTCAAAGTTTATTTTCCACTAATTAATGTTTTAATAAATCTCATTCAAGTTTACTTTACGGCCTTTTTCCTAATACAATATTATTAATAATTCTAACGTCCAAGTCAACTTCAAACTAATCAGTTTGACATTTATAATAAACCGCAAGAAGCGCGCCAAATTCAAAATTAAAGAAATCTATTTTCTTTACATATATATATATATATATATATATATATATATATATATATATATATATATATATATATATATATATATATATATATATATATATATATATATATACAGCGTGTCCCACGCAGTTCTTCCCATATGGGAAAATTTTTTACTGACAGTCGAAACAAAATCATTTTGATGTAGAAAAGTTCTGCTTATTTAAAAACTAAAAATCCCTACGCAAAAAGTTTAAAAATACCAGCAGTATACAGAGTAGCGACAAAAACGTAAAATTTATCCAAGACTAAAGTACCCTTATTTTGCAATATTCAAAGAAAAGTTATTTAAAGGAATTATTTGAAATTAATTTTTATATCTAATTACGAAATCACAGCCACCTACGAAAAAAAGGGTATTTTTTATTTTACATTAAAAAATTTTGTCAAAAATTAACAAAGGTAATTATCGGACCTGAAGGTAACTATGCTAATAATAACTGACATAAACACTGACATTATTTCTAGTCAGAAGTACAGTTATAAATTCAGTTTATCCATTTATCATTTTGATATATTATGCCTCCAAAACTAACCACGGAACAGAAGATTGAAATTGTTTTAATTGTGGGTGACAACTACAAAACCTTTAGAGAAGCCGCTGAGATTTTCAATGAAAGGCATCCTGAAATATCTGTATCTCATCAAACTGTTGGACACATAATGGCAAAATTTAAAGGTAGTGGAAGTGTAGAAAACAGATTCAATAAAAAAAATCAAGTTCAGGTAGAAGATGATGAAGATTTTGACTTGCAAATTATCCAAGCCGTTGTTGAAAATCCCAAGATTTCCTTGAGAAATATGGAAAAAGTACTTCCTGGAAATGAAAGACGCTCAGTCTGTAAATCTACTGCTGGAAGAGTTCTTATAGCAAATCATTTTCATCCCTATAAACCCATCTTTGTCCACACATTGCATCCTGGAGACTTTGATTTTCGGTTTGATTTTTCAGCTTGGTATCAAGGTATGCATGAAGACGACCCGTATCTTTATAGAAAAATATTTTTTCTGACGAAGCTTGTTTTACGTCAAATGGAGTTGTTAGCTCCCAGAACTATCGATGGTGGAGTACAGCTAACCCGCGGTTTGTTATCCAGTGTCAGGATCAGTTTTCTTTTAAGACAAATGTGTGGTGCGGAATTTTAGATAATCAACTGATAGGCCCATTTTTCTTCCGGGGTAATATAACGTCGGATGTTTACCTTCATTTTTTGGGAAATCAGTTGTCTGACTTTATTAATGGCCTTCCACGTGACATTAGAAATACTTTGTGGTATCAGCATGATGGTGCGCCATGCCATAGTTCTCGAGCTGTTAACGAGTTTCTTCAGGAAATGTTCCAGGGGCGTTGGATAGGAAGATTTTCAGAAATTCATTGGCCGGCGAGGTCACCCGACCTGAACCCACTGGATTACTTCCTTTGGGGATATTTAAAGGAAAAAGTGTATTCTCACCGACCATTTCAAAATATCGATAGCTTAGAAAGGATAATAACCCAGTGTGCTCGAGAAATCCCTCAAGTTGTTTTGAGAAAAGTTGTTTTAAAATTCTCCAAGTTAACAGAAAAATGCATGGAAAAAGAAGGTGGCTATATTAAAATTTGAATTATACTAATTTTCTTTTGTTATAAGTGATACATTAATTTGTTTTATATTAAAGCTTTTACTTTTTATTCCGTTCTGATTTACTGGCATACAAAAATATATATTTTTCGTAGGTGGCTGTGATTTCGTAATTAGATATAAAAATTAATTCTAAATAATTCCTTTAAATAACTTTTCTTTGAATATTGCAAAATAAGGGTACTTTAGTCTTGGATAAATTTTACGTTTTTGTCGCTACTCTGTATACTCCCTGGTATTTTTAAACTTTTTGCGTAGGGATTTTTAGTTTTTAAATAAGCAGAACTTTTCTACATCAAAATGATTTTGTTTCGACTGTCAGTAAAAATTTTCCCATATGGCAAGAACTGCGTGGGACACGCTGTATATATATATATATATATATATATATATATATATATATATATATATATATATATATATATATATATATATATATATATATATATAAATATATAATATATTAATTTTAATTTTTTTTTTATTATAAATTAAATATTATTTAATTATTATAGAATTCTTAATAATATTGATTCGGAATAAAGGCTAATAATTTGAATCTTTGTTTTCAAGTAGTCTAAATATTTCCATATATATATATATATATATATAATATATATATATATATATATATATATATATATATATATATATATATATATATATATATATTTCCATCCAAAACCATAAGATAAAGTCTTATCAAACGACATTTTGTTTATTGAAATATCTAACAGACGAGAACTATGAAACAGCTACGTTTTGAATTTGCAATATTGCCGTCGAGTGATGGAAAATCAAACGTCTATTGTGTTACCTCAATAACAACAAAAAATGAAAAAGTGTATGCTATACCAGAATAACTACAGTCTGGTGGTCTTCATAAAGAGTTGATGAAGACAGCCGCGTATAATAAAGTGAAAAATAGTTTAAAAAAAAGATATCAGACAAGAAAAGTTTGGATAACAATGACAAACCAACTAAATAAAGTCTACATAGATGAAGATGGTAATTTAAAATTTGGAGAGCAACATCTAGAAGAAATGGATCAAAAGCAAGCATCTGGCGGATTAGAAAAAGACACAGATTCATTGGAAAAATTATTTTCAAAATTAATTGAGAATACACAAGACCAGAATTTAAAATATATTGCAGAGAAGTTTGTAATTGAAAAATTTACAAGTAAAAACTCAAATCCAAGCTAATAGATTGATATTTTTGTAAGTAAATGTTCACGCATTGAAATTATGGAAGATGAGAAGAAAATTGAAATACTTAGACTATTCATGGACAAAAGTTGTGTTGATTGGTACAGTTCTATGATTATAAAATTAACACTAAACTCTGACTGGACAATATGGAAAAATACGTTTTGTAAGTCATTTGCAATCTAAGGCTGGAACCAAGTGACTTATGCGCTGTTATTTAAATACAAGGATGGTTCTTCTGTGGACTATGCCATAAAAAAGGAAAAACTTATACTCAAAGTGAGGAGATCAATAGATACAGGTACACTGGTGGATCTTATTGCTGCAGGTTTGCCAGGATTTGTACTAGACAAGATAAATAGAGAAGCAATGAAGGATACAGTAAATTTATTCAATGAAGTGAGAAAGTATGAACATTTTGTAAATAAAAATAGGAATGGGGCATACAGAAAATATGAAAATCAAAATATAAATATAAAAAATGAAGAACATACTCCTTGCAAAACATACGAAGGGTTAAATAAAGGTACTAGCTACCATCCCGAGGCTGCATGCTGGTTTAAGGTTAAAGATGTCGATAGATTCAATATAAACTTTATAAGGCATGTAAATAATTCAGTGATTGAAGCAGAGTTAAATGAAACAGAACAAAAAAACTAATAGTGACACCATTAATAAAAGTCAAACTACTATTAAATGATAAATTAGAAATATATGGAGTATATGATTTAGGCATGAATGTTTCTCAAATTAATTCCAAATTATTAAAATTAAAAACAAAGAAAACCAGTTTAAATAAAGAAAATTTAGTTACAATTAGTGGTGTTCAAAAGACAAGTGGTTTGACAAATTTAAAAATAAAAATTTTTGAAAAAGAAGAAAATATAGATGTTTATATAATTGATGAACCAAATTTCCGATATGATTTTTTAATAGGATTAGACATGATAAAGAAATATAATCTGGTACAAAATAAGGATTTAAAAATAATTCAAAAACAATACTTACATCAAGAAAAAAAAGAGAAAATGATAAATAAAGAAAAAAACGAGGGTAACAAATATGAAAAGGAATACGAAATAAATTTTAATAAGCATATTAAAGAAAAGGAAATTAAAACAAAAGTTAGTTATTTAGATGAAAATAAAGGAAAGAAATTAATAAAATAATACAACAATATAAATCAGTATTTGCCAAAGACAAGTATGATGTAGGAACAGTTAAAGAATATGAAGCAAGAATAGATTTATTAGTGGATAAATACTGCAGCAAAAGGCCATACAGATGCACTATAAAAGACAAAAAAGAGATAGCGAAACAGATAGCAGAACTATTGGATAATAAGCTTATAGAAGAGTCATACAGTCCATTTGCAGCACCGGTAACATTGGCATTTAAGAAGGAAGAAAATAAAAAGTGATTTAGACTTCAGGATTTAAATAAAACAGTAGTGCCACAGGCTCAACCTTTCCCATTAATTGAAGACCTTATAATAAAGACAAGGAATTGCAATTATTTTACAAGCCTAGACATAAACTCGCCTTTTTGTCTATACCCAAAGGGTAGAAGACAGGAAGAAAACAGGCTTTGTAACGCAGGAAGGACATTTTCAATGGACTTGTTACCATTCGGTTGAAAACATCACCGCAATATTTTTAAGAAATTAAGTAATATATTTTAGAAAATATAAACTAACGGATTTTCCGTATTATAGATATATCCTGATATTTTCAAAATCATTCGAAGAACACATAAGTAACTTTAAAAAATTGCTGGAAGCAATTCAAACAGAAGGATTTCGATTAAAATTTACAAAATGTACATTTGCATCAGATTCAATCAAATACCTAGAACATATTATTCAAAATAATTCGATAAAACCAAGAAGGACAACTTAATTTCGATAAGGAATTTCCAAGTACCAAAAACCCAGAAGAATGTTAGACAATTTTTAGGATAAATTAGCACCTTGCGATTTCTGTAATGAAGTACTATGCAAAAATTGTGCCACAATTTCAACGACCGAAGCTCACGCAATTACGCTGGCACAAAGAGTATTACTGTTTTTGTCCAAATTGTAAGGCGAATACAAAGGAGGTACCAATGATAAGAAAACTTGTAGACCAGCTTGACAAAAATAAAATTGATTTTAATAATCAAAGAATGTATCTAGCGAACCTCGAAAAAGTATATAGAAAAAACTTCTGAGTTGGAAATGGAAATAGATAGACTAACCAATGAGAATACCAAAAAAACTAAGCACATAAAGCGTTTGAAAAGAAGAACACAAGATTTTGAGGGAGATGTAACTGATGCAGAAGAAAGATATACTGCAACCATAAACGAACAGAAAAAAAATATTATTGGGCTGAATAAAGAAATTATATTGCTCAGAGAAAAGAATGCTCAGCTCCAAGAGGAAGTAAAAAATACTGTAATTGCAACAGAAAGACTAGAACTTAAAGTTCAAGAACTCTCATCATTAAACAAGAATATGATATCTACGATTAAAGCATTAGAGAAGGATAATGATGTATACTTGAAAGAACTTAAGAATTTAAGGCAGGAAATTGAGTATACTGAAACGGACAAAGAAAAAATGAAAGAAGAACTGTTGGCCTGTAATAGAAAAAATGTAGCCATGAGTCATAATGAGACACAGATAGTTGAAAATACTGAGACTACTTCACCCTCCCACCGTATCGCGCACACTATAAGCTACCCGCTTGTAGCTGCCACGAAGGTTCGAATGTCTAAATAAAACACCCTGTTAAAAACAAAGGTATTTATTCCAAAAAGTGATTGGATAAACGTTGGAATTATCACAAAATATGAGCCGACAGAAGCAAAACTATAAATTCGGCGGTCACTAATTATAAACAATACATGAAAATATAAACTAAAAAACTTTAAAGAAAATGAAATTTTTAAAAATCGTCGAACGTCGCTTAAAACTTAAATTAATACAAAAAATGCAAGACGACGTATCTTTTTTTAAATTTGACAATTACTGACAACTCA
The DNA here is from genome assembly GCA_019359885.1 of Listronotus oregonensis. NCBI lineage: Eukaryota > Metazoa > Arthropoda > Insecta > Coleoptera > Curculionidae > Listronotus > Listronotus oregonensis. The sequence continues at coordinate 18,818 of JAHBCN010007986.1, forward strand.
ACTAATTTTTTTTAACAAAACGATTTGTACATCGCTAAGAAACGGGAGTATTATTTTATGCCGTCAGGGGCGGCTCGTAACTAAGAGAGAAAAAGCAAATAAATAATAAATTTTTAAAATAATAATCTTGTTCTAACATCCTCCCACCTGAGAAATGTTTCATGACATTAAACATTTCTCACAAAATAAGAACATTTTTTTTCTGAAACTAACTTTTAAAGAGAACCAGAGTTCTTTCCTAAACCTATTATTAAATACATCGATAACAAATATACCACAGAATAGGTTTTTACCAAAAACGTTGTGGCATTTTTATAGCACGACCAAATTTGGTCATTTTTACTACCGGAATTTTAATTTCCTCACTGACACTATTTGAAGTCTTAAGTGGTTCAGTATAGGCATCGTTATTAGGATCTTGTAGATAGTTCCGGCTGGGACAGGTCCGAGGACAGGTCTATTCATCCTGGGAACTGCTCTGATGGTCCTTTGTCATAGTCTTAAATTCGCAATCGCTGAATGGAACTCAACATTAGCCCCTTTGACGTTTGTACTTTGACCAGTCGGATTTGACCATCCTTGCCAGGCAGCACCTTCATGATTCGACCAATTGGCCACTCAAGACGTTTGGTATTGTCACTTCCGACGAGCACTAGATCCCCAACGGATACGCGGCGATTTGTCGTCTTATCATTCACGAGTTTTAGCTGTCCAAGGTACTCCGCACGAAATCGAACGCGTAGATTTTTGCGCAAAGACCGTATTTTTCGCACTTTTCGGTTTAACGAGGTATTGTCTACAGCGTCACAGTCCGGTAAACCATATTCGACGTGATCGCGAAGGAACATTGACGGGGTAAGCGCAACTAGTTAATTAGGGTCCTCCGATAAATAAGTTAAAGACCTTGCGTTTATAATAGCCTTGCAATAGCACAAAAGAGTCAATAAACTTTCATAGTCCAGACAAGCACGCCCCAATACTCTTCTGAGTAACTTCTTTAGTACTCCAATTAACCGCTCCCAGAAACCTCCCCACCAAGCTGCAGTAGGAGGGTTGAATTTCCAACAAATGCGCTGAATAGCCGTTTCTCTCGTGATGGAGTCCCAATCTAAAAGAGCAAGAGCATTTTCAGTCCCGACAAAATTGGTGCCATTATCGCTGTATATTGTCTTAGGCCTTCCTCGTCGGGAAACAAATCGACGTAAAGCTTGCATAAAGGCTACGGTTGATAAAGAAGTCGTCAATTCCAGATGTACAGCACGAAAAATAGCACAGGTAAAAAGACATATCCAGGCTTTGGTACCATCCTTTAAATACAGGGGTCCCGCAAAATCCACTCCTGTTACTTCGAAAACAGCAGCATCGCGTACTCTATCCATCGGTAATGGAGGTGGGTCAACTGTCAAAGATTTAGCGGTGTGACGTTTACATACGATGCATTTAAAAATCACTGATCTTATTGCTCTCCGGCCTCCTAAAATCCAAAACTTCTCCCTTAGCAAGCTGAGGAGTTCTTGTGTTCCGACATGACAGGATTTAACATGTACGTCCAATATCAAAATCTTTACAGTCGGGTGTTCTGGTGGCAATAAAATTGGAAACCGGTAGTTATCCGTATCTTCTCGATTCGAGACTCTAGATTTTAGACGGATAATTCCATTCTCGTCCAAAAAGGGGTGAAGACTTCGAATTCTGGAATCATCAATGGAAAAACTTGTTTGCTGGATCTGCTTGAAGATCAACATTTCAGCTTTATTATGCTCTTCTGCCGTTAATTCAGATTTTTGCATATTGGAAGGGTGTTTACAATTGTGAATAAAACGAAGAATCCAGGCAATCATCCTAACAGTTTTATCATAATTTGAAAAATAGTCCAGGCGCCAGTTAATTGAATTTTCAGAGACAGTCAACGTGGTGACAAGTTTTTTTCTACGTTCCGCACAAATTTCATCTTCATTGAAAATGATAGTTGTAGTGGCAGGCCAAGAATCAATTGGGCCATAAAGCCATTTAGGCCCCTCCGACCATCTCGATTCGACTAATTGCTTCGGGGAGCAACCTCTGGAAGGTAAGTCAGCTGGGTTAAGCGCTCCTGGTAAATGGTTCCATTTGTCAGCAGGGGTTAACTTACGGATCTCAGTTATCCGATTCCAAACAAAAACTCCCCATTCCTCATCTCTCTGGATCCAAGAGATTACCGTGGAGGAGTCGCTCCAAAAATAGCAATCCACAACTTCGTCCAGATTTTCTTGTACATGGGCATATAATCGAGCACCTATTGTCGCTGCTAGTAGTTCTAATCGGGGAATAGTCATTTTAGAGTTTGACTTTTTCAGAGGGGCAACTCTAGTTTTAGCTGCCAGCAAGAAAACTGAGACATTTTCACATTGGGTCACTCGTAAAAATACAACACAGGCGTAAGCGTCTTTGCTTGCGTCACAGAATGTATGTAAGCTCAGGTGCCTTGCATTAGCACTGCTGGCCCTAATCCAACGGGGTATTTTGTTCCTGGACAAGTTAGGTAAGTCTTTTATCCATGCCTTAAGTCTCAGGAGTCGTCACTGCTTGGTCCATGTCAATTGTTCTTTCCATAAATTTTGTAACATGAGCTTGGGTGCTAATACCGCGGGACTACGTATAGCCGATAGGGTCAAACACTTTTTGTGTCAGGCTAAGAATCAGACGTTTGGTTACAGGAATATTTTATACGTCAAGATCATGATTTAAAAATCTAGCACTGACCGCTAAAACGTCCTTTTGAGGGTACTAGTTTAAACGTAAAACCAAACAGGGGTCTTCTAGGTGGTTTTCTGTTTCAGTTGCTATGAAACCGTCACTCTGGGTACGCTCCCACCCTCTGAGGTCAAATTTTCCTTCACTCATGACGGTTGTAGCTTCTCTAATAAAAATAGTCACTGATTCATCGTCAGGCAAACTGGTTACACAATTGTCTACATAAAAGCTTTTCTTCAACCTTTCCAGAGTAGCCAGGGAATAAGTTGTACATCCAGTTTCCATTTCGGCTTTACACTTAACAATGGACTGATCCAGGTGGTACTCTAAAGTTGCGCCTAGCAGAAAAGGGCTGCTATTAAGTCCAAAAACCACGCGTCTATGACGTAGAATTTCTTGTTGACCTTGGGGATCTATCCACAAAAATCTGAGAAAAGCGCGGTCTTGTTCATTGATGCTAATTTGTAAGAAGGCCCTATTAATATCCGATATCACTCCAATTTTATTTTGCCTAAACTTCAATAACATGGAAGGTATAAGTTCTATCAGATTAGGTCCCTTATCCAAGCAATTATTAATAGATGGTTTACCAGCCTCATGCGCAGACGCGTCAAAAACAGGTCGGATTTTAGTCGTGGCGCTGCTTTCTTTGACGACTGGTCGATGGGGCAAATAATGATGCAGTCCTTCTCCATTATGTACTCGCTCAATGATTTCTTCATCTTTCCACTCAGAAAAAATCTGCCCATAACTTTCAAAAAGATTCTCGGTTTTTAATTTTCGAATAACGGAATCCAGTCTCTTCTGAACCAGTTTAAAATTTGTTTTAAGAGGGGGGTGTCCTTCCACCCATGGCAAACGAACCTCGTAGCGCCCATCACCATCGACACGGACTGTTTGCAAGAAAAGATCTTTGGCAGCAGCAGCCATTTCTTCTTTAGTGTGCTTATCTAAGTACTCCTTAATACCGATGGTTTCTAGGTCCCATAAATCACTGATGGAGGCGTTATTTACAAAAAGGTTTAACGTGGTCGCAACAACATCGGAACGCCCAATATTTCCTGGCGCTTTTCCCATGAGGGTCCACCCAACGTGCGTCTCCATTGCCACTAAGCCACAGGGTAATTCATGACGTGCCCCGGTATACAAATTTCCAATAATATCAGCACCAAGTAAAAGCTCAATAGGTCCGGACTCGCCCAAATCTGACATCTGTATACCTAAGTTTGCCATCTGTTTAATCCAAGGGCCGTAAAATACTGAAACCACATCTCCACAAATTTTCGCCTGGTCAAAAGCATCAAATGTATAAGAAAACGTTCCATTAGACATGGTGATTTGGTAACAATTATGAGTACTCGGTTGCTGGGTACCACCAAACAAACAATGGATAAGTTTTTCATGTCCTTTTGCTGGAAAACCAAGTATCGCTGCTGTTTCTTTTAGTACATAGGACCTTTGAGACCCGGTGTCAATCAGAGCTCGTACAATCTTCGTTCCTTTGGTCCCTGTTAATGTCACCTTAAGAGTCTGTAAAAATACATGTGTACTACCACTCTGGTTCGCTAAAGTCTGAGTTTGATCCGAAGATACAACTGGTTTACTGCGATCATGCTGTTTGTGGTCTTCAGTATGCATTGTATGTTTTCCTGCTCCTTGGTTTGTGGGTAACTCCGGGCACATAAGCCCCACATGTGAACGACTACAAACAACGCACCTTAAACGCCCTCGGCACTTTTTTGCAGTGTGACCCAACTTTAAACATCTAAAGCAAGCCCTTTTTCCAGATAGTGCCTCTCGCCTTTGCAGCAGTGACATGCGCTGTGCCTTAAAACATGACTCACTTCCATGGGAACCTTCACAAAATAAGCAAGAAGTAGTACTTTCAGAATTAACCAGTCCCATGACTGTGGTGCCCTCAAACGTTTTCCTTTGAGAATATTTTTGTTTACTGCTACTCTCACTTGACCCTGTTTTAGCAGATAAACGATTTTCTGATAATCCAAAACCCTCGACCGCTAGAGAAATTCTCTGCTCATTTCCCACTTCATTTTTCAAGAAAAGCATTACATTTTTTAGCCTAAGTTCCAGCGGTGACGGTAAATTCTGTGGAGGATCATCCTCTTCGGACTCAGGGATTTCGGGAACAGGAAAATGAGTGGAGCGTTGCCAAACCCTAAGCAAATCATGTGGTAAACAAGACTCGATCAAAGGAAAAAGCATTGCAGAATACTTGTTCGAGGTAATGCCTAAAGTCTCAAGTTCTCGCAGCTGAGTCTCTATCTTATCATATAACGTTGCAATATCTATGATTTGTTTACATGCAGTGTTGCTTAAAATAATTTTTAGAAGCTCTCTTACGTAAACCTCAATTTGGAGATCTTCCCTGCCAAAACTACTCTGCATGCTATCAATAATTTTATCATAGTTATCATCCATAGCGGGATAGCTTTCAACTAACTTCCAGGTAATGTGGCCTGTATTAAATATTCAATTTTATCATTATTGTCAATCGAACTGTCCTCGTGGATCTTTTTAAATTGGGCCCAGAACGACAGCCAGCCTTTAATGCTTCCGTCATAATGTTTAAACTGAATTTGCGGTAATTTAAAATTACGCCTACCAGTTCCATCATTGCTAGAGCGTCTCGTAGAAACTGTTTGACCATCACTAAAAAGCCTGTTGTATTTTACCTTGCAAGAAGTAAATTTCCCTAAATACACGTCCCTAGCAGCTAATTCCTCTTCAAGCTCGGTCTCGGTTGCATCTCTGAGCAGCTCGTATAGCTGACTATCAAGTAACGATAATATCGTCATATTTAGACGCCAAAACCTCGTAATTTATTTTTACAGTGTCCTCATCCGGCTTCTCCACGTTTACACTCGCGAGAAATTCGTTAACCGCACGAGTAAAAGAGCCACGAAGTACCTTTCTGCTTTTCTTTTTAATTTCGATTTCGTTCGACATTGCAAATCGGTTTCAAAGCGCCAAAAACGTACCGTAAAATCGTAGAACGCGGCAAAAGTTCGCTGGGAATCACTCGAAAGCACCAAACTGTACGTTAGTTAGTCTATAGCAGGTCCATCACGAATGTCCAAGGTTTTATCGAGCTCCGAAAAACCAAAGTTTATCCAACACGACACAAGTCCTGTCACGGTCGCCAAATAATGTCGCGCTCACTATAAGCTACCCGCTTGTAGCTGCCACGAAGGTTCGAATGTCTAAATAAAACACCCTATTAAAAACAAAGGTATTTATTCCAAAAAGTGATTGGATAAACGTTGGAATTATCACAAAATATGAGCCGACAGAAGCAAAACACTATAAATTCGGCGGTCACTAACTATAAACAATACATGAAAATATAAACTAACAGACTTTAAAGAAAATGAAATTTTTAAAAATCGTCGAACGTCACTTAAAACTTAAATTAATACAAAAAATGCAAGACGACGTATCTTTTTTAAATTTGACAATTACTGACAACTCAAACAAAACGATTTGTACATCGCTAAGAAACGGGAGTATTATTTTATGCCCTCAGGGGCGGCTCGTAACTAAGAGAGAAAAAGCAAATAAATTATAAATTTTTAAAATAATAATCTTGTTCTAACACACCGAACTTCACATCCACTACCTATGCAATCAGAATTCACCAGTTCTATTAATGCTCCAAGTCGGGACGAAACTTGCAAGAGTAACGAGGATAGTAGGACACATGAGCATAGGAAGTCACAGTTACTCATAGATGGAGATAAAAGATATGTTCAAGGATGTGGACTACTTTTTAAACAATATACTAACGCCAGGTTTGATATTAACTGTCAATTTAAGCTAAGAGTCTTGTTCGAGGACACCATTACAGATTGCGAGGCTCTGAGTGGAAACTTAACAATTGCAGACTATTTTAGTAAGTAGAAGAATCCTTAATGATTTTATATACAGGATAAATATGACAATCCAGAAATGTGTATATCGAAATGGCAAGGGAGCTCTATTTTTGACAATGAATGCGTTTATGCATGTTCAGGATGCAACCTGGTATGACCATTCATTGTATAGAGCAAAAACTAGATTGGTAGATTATATATCAGGTGAAATTTTTGTGACAACGGACAGGCTGAATCCACTACCGGCTATTAACGATAACATTTTGCAGACAACTGACAGGCAGAATCCACTACCGGCTATTAACGATGACATTGCACAGAGGGAGTCAGACCGGGAAAGTCCTGTGCCATCAGAAACACGTAATGTAACCTACAAAACCAATGCTACTGGAGATAGCTGCCACCGAATCCAATCTGAACCAAAAACCGCACGGGCAACCCTACTAAAAACACTACACTTTCGATATACTACCAGAATGTACGTTGTATAAGGACCAAACTGTCACACCTTAGATGCAACGTTGTTGACTCTGATTATGATATTATAGTGCTAACAGAAACATGGCTTTGCGAGAATATTGGTGATTCGGAGCTGGGTCTTACTGGGTACAATATCTATAGAAAGGATAGATCAGCTGATACTATTTCTAAGTCGATTGGTGGCGGAGTGCTGGTGGCTGTTCGAAGCACAATCTTATCAAAATGCCTATCCACTTCTTATGGCAATGTTGAACAGATTTTTGTATTTCTTAAGTGGGGTGGCATGGAAGTGTTGGTCGGAGGTGCCTACTTGTCGCCCAACTCACCACTGGCTTTGTTCGAGGACCACTGCAGTAGTGTTAAGGAAGTACTTAGAGATGGGATACATACTAGTGCCTACTTGTGGGTGACTATTACTTGCCTAAAGTGAAATGGATGAACGACGAATTGGGTGTTTATGTTTCAAACCCAACAAATGCTGCAGAAAGAGCTGTCTGTGATACTTTTGCATTCTTAAATCTGCATCAAGTAAATAACATGGAAAACTGCAATGACGTTATTCTGAATTTGTTGTTTTCACAGGAAACTGGTGCTCGTGTTTTTACTGCTGATGACTGTATTTTGCCATGTGACCGTTATCATCCGGTCCCTTGTGTAGATGTTTCAGTGAGGATGACATATAACCCTATGACATACGATTCATACTACTTTGACTTCAAGAACGGAAATTACGTCGAACTTAATAGTTGCCTTAGTAGTGTTAACTGGGATAACTGGATGACTACCAATTTAGAAGCTGCTGTTGAGGACTTTTATAATATTATTTATTATTGTATAACTTGTTTTATTCCGCGTATTCGACTCAAAACACCCAAATTTCCAAGGTGGTGTACTAATGATCTTAAAGGTTTAATTTTTGAGGAAAAAAAAGCCCATAAAAAATATAAATCCTCTAAGAATTTGGCAGATTATACAAGATTTTCAGCACTCCGATCTCGGTGTAAGGAGCTTAGTAAAGAATGCTATGTTAATTATATCCGAAGTGGGGAAGACGCTATACCAGAAAATATTCGATCATTTTGGACTTTTATTAACTCTAATAAAAAAGATTATGGTCTGCCTCAATACATGTACCTTGGAAATGAAGGTGGGGACGATAGTAGTAAGATAGCTGAACTATTTGCTAAGCATTTTAGCTCTGTATATAAGAAGGATGCAGTGATCGATATTACCGAGTTTGAAAGTGGTCGAAACATGGATCTAAATGAGTGTAATGTTAGTGTGGAGGATGTTTTTTGTAAATTAACTGATTTGGATGAAAGTAAGGGGCCGGGACCGGACGGCGTTGCCCCGCGATTTTTGAAGGAGTGCAGATTTTCTTTTGCAAGGCCGATTTATTTTCTCTTTTCTCTATCACCAAGAAAAGGTGTCTTTCCAATTCAGTGGAAAAGTAGTTATATTACTCCAATTCACAAAAGTGGGGATAAAGCAAATATAAGAAACTATAGGCCAATAAGCAGACTTAGTGCAATACCAAAGCCTTTTTTAAGGATATTGTGTGTGATTACATAAAGTGTGGAATATTGCTGGCTTTGATTGACGAACAACATGGCTTTGTCTGGGGAAAGTCGACAAATACAAATTTCCTGGTTTTTGTTCAATATGTGTTGGATGCCTTGCAAAATCGAAGTCAGGTCAATGCAGTCTACACTGACTTTTTAAAGGCGTTTGATACTGTTGATTACGTGTCGACAGCTGAGGGCGTTTGGAATTAATGGTGCCTTGTATGAGTGGCTCCAAAGTTATTTACGTGACAGAATACAAATTGTCACGGTGAAGGAAGCACAATCGGGGAATATTCTGGTGACTTCTGATGTACCTCAGGGAAGTCATCTGGGACCATTTCTTTTTACCATCTTTATTATTGATATTGGATCTGTTGATTGATTGATTGATTGATTGATAAACTAAATACACAAGTTGAGGTTTTGTCCGCCTCGACACTGCAGCCTACAGGGCTTGTTGTATCTCTTGTGTATTTGTTTCAGTTAAAAATGTTTGACACCTTAGACAGGTGTAGTAGCCCTTTTACTGTTCTTTTCTGGTCTCCAGCCTCCTGGTGGTTAGTGTCCACCATGAGGTTTTGATTTGTTCTCCAGTATGTAAGTGCAGGGCACTCATATATGATGTGAGAGGCTGTCTCTTCCTCTTCGTCACATAGTCTGCAAATGGGTTCTTCTCTATAGATGCCCATAGTGTGCATATGATTTCTTAGGGTGCAGTGTCCGGTTATTAATCCTGTCACTATTCTAATCCGATTCATATTTAGTTTTAGTAATTCACTTGTCAATGCTTTCGATGGTGAGTCCAACATTGATTTACTGTGATTTTGCCTTGGAATGTGGTTCCAGTATGACTGATGTTGTGTTTGATCCACCGAGTCATGTAGCCACGAACCGAGGCTTTTGGTATTCCAAAAACAGGTTCAGGACCCACAAACATTGCTGCGGAGCCTCGCCTGGCCAGGGGGTCTACATTTTCATTGCCCTGTATTCCCTGTGTCCTGGCACCCAGGAAAGTGTAACTTTGTTGTGGTTAGCCAGGTTTAGGAGGCATTGCAGACAGTTCCAAACCAACCTTGAGTTGACTTGTTGAGATGCCAAAGCTTTTATGGCCGCTTGACTATCAGAGAAGATAGTAATGTCCCTGCCCTTATATCTCCTCCTTAAGTTCTCTCGCAGACAAAGTTCAATGGCATATATTTCCGCCTGGAAAATAGTGGCATATTTCCCCAGGGAAGCATAAGCATTAAACCTGGGGGTCATACCATGTATTCCTGCGCCGGCTCCATTGTCAGTCTTGGATCCATCGGTATACCAAACCAAATTCCGAGACTGACCAGGAGATCGCTCACTACCGCCCCAGGTAAGCTGGGTTTTGTATGGTCTGTGTGTGTTTATCCGTTTTGGCATTGTATCACTGCTCATCTCAAATATTGGGTTTGTGATACTGCTCGTTATTCTGGTGTGTCCTAGGGCAAGCCCAGAGCACCAGTTGCCGTTGCATTTCAGCCTGTATGCCCCAATCCTCGCCTCCGCCTTAATAATTATACCAAGAGGGGGGAGGCTTAGTAGGGTTTCCATGGCTGCAGTTGGAGTGCTTCAAATAGCTCCCGTTATACAGAGACATGCTAGTCGCTGGAGTTTGGATAACTCCAGCTCTGCTTTTTTCTGTTCTATTTTTGGCCACCAGATAGTTGAACCGTAGGTTATCATGGGTCTTACCACAGCAGTGTACAACCAGTTCCACAGCTCTTTTGGTAGCCATTAGAGCCATTTTGCCCTTATTAATCACATTCTGCATATGTGGATTCCAGGTTAGTTTAGAGTCCAGAGTTAATCCAAGATACTTTACCTCCTGGACATAGCCGAGTGTGGTACCGAAGAAGTGAGGAGGTATTAAATCATCCAGCTTCCTTCGTCTGGTGAAGGGTATTAGCGCAGTTTTGCCAGGTTTAACAGTAAGGTTTTCCTTGTTGCACCATCCCTCCACAATTCTCAGTGCCCTTTGCATAAGCTCCGAGGTTGTTTTGTTATGCTTCCCCACGACAAGTATAGTGATGTCATCCGCATACCCCTGGGTATAGAAGCCATTATTATTCAGTTCCACCAGGAGTTCGTCAACAACCATATCCCACAGTAGTGGGGATAGAACCCCTCCCTGTGGGCATCCTTTGACCACTGACACCTCCATTGTTTCGCTGAATAACGTTGCTTGTGCTCGTCTGCCAAGTAACATGTTGTTTATCCACCTACAAATGGTGTCGTTAACATTATGTCTGGCAAGAGCCGCGGCCATTGAGTTGAAGGGGGTTCGATCAAAGCTCCCTCAATGTCAAGAAATGCAGCAAGTGCGATTTCCTTGTTGTTCAGTGCGAGTTCTAATCTGGTCACCAGTTGATGATGAGCAGATTCGCATGATTTTTCTGATTGATAGACATGTTGGTTTTTGTGGAGTGGCCTCTCTGTAAGAGAGTTTTCCCTGACATACCTGTCGATCAGTTTTTCCATTGTTTTTATCATAAAAGACGACAATGTAATTGGTCTAAGTCCCTTTGCCTGTGAGCAGTCCTTACCCGGCTTTGGAATGAAGACCATTTTAGTCTGCTTCCATGCATTTGGCAAATAGCTCGTAGCTAGGCTTGCACGGAAGAGTTTGCAAAGCAGTGTAACTAGGGTTTGCTTTCCCTGCTGTAGTAGTGCTGGGATTATCCCATCAGGTCCAGGTGCTTTGTAGGCTTCAAATGATTGAATTGCCCACTCGATTTTTTTGTAGGTTATGACTTCCTTTGCTACTTCCCAATCGCTTCTTGTGGGCCGAATATTCGGAACATTGACGTCTGGGTAGGTCTCATTAAGTTGAGTTTCTCTTGATCCTGGTAGATGTGTTTGGAGCAAAATCTCCAATGTTTCCCTGCCAGTTTCAGCGTAGGTTCCAATCTGGTTTTTAGAGTGCCAACAGGATTGACCGGATCTTTGACAGGATTTTTTGGAGTCTGGCTGCCGTGCTGGTATTTTCAAACTCCTGGCAGTATTTCCTCCATGAATCCAGTTTGGCCTTACGGACCCGTTTATTGTATTCGGTGAGTGCAGATTGATGTTCATCCCACTCACTCGTTTTCTTCGCTCTGTTGAACAGTCTGCAGGTTTTTTTCCTTAGCTCCAGTAGTTCGTTATTCCACCAGGTAGACTTTTTCCTGGCGGTTTGCTTTACTAGAGGACAGTTATTCTGATAAGAGTTTGTAATAGCCTCCAGTAGTTCACAGGAAGCAAGCTCTATGTCAGTAGTGTTCCTAATGCTGGTTTTGACGTTACTGCAGTTGATGGTCAAAGTTTCCTTGTATTTCTTCCAGTCCGTGCTCCTCGGATCACGGTACTCCCCCATTGGCCTCTGAAATGCAGAGATCGCCAGAAAGATGTGCCTGTGATCAGACAGCGACGGTTCCTCAGATACATACCACCGAGTTACCTGGGATCGTATACGCGGAGATGCCAAAGTAACGTCGATTACCTCTTTACGGGCTCTAGTCACAAAAGTAGGTTCATTTCCCTATTTAATACCTCTAAATTTTCAGAAATAATAAAGTCTAAAGGTACTCACCTCTCCTGTTGATATCACTGCTTCCCCAAGCAGTGTGGTGTCGTTGGCATCCATCCCAATAATGAGCTGTAGGTTAGAGCGCCTACAGAATTACTCCAACTGGCGGAGTTCCTCAGATGGGGGTGGATCGATTGCATCATATGGAAGGTAGGTTGAAGCGAGGACAGCTTCAGTCCATACACCTTCCATGATGTATTTCAGCCTTACCGCCGCCTGGTCCCTAGAACAGAAATCAGTCAGCTTTAAGGCATGTAATTCCTTCTTGATAAATATGCAGGATCTGACATTTCCAGAGTTGGAGTCATATATTAACTTACCTCCGGCTTCGCCTAAGCCCCCAACTTTTCCTTTAAAAAGCCAATGTTCTTGTATGAGGGCTATGTCCGCGTCCCCACGAGATAGGAGCCTGCATAGGACAGCCGTGGCTGCCCTGTTATGTTGCAGGTTTGCTTGAAGCACCCGCAGTTCCTGCAGACTCCTGTTTGCGAGCTTTGGTCACTCTGAAGGTGATTGGGTTTAGGCCCAGAAAGGCTTGGTAGCCCCTCTTGCCCAATTCCGTCGGATCTGTTATGAAACATGGTAACTTTTTATTATTCGCTGATGATATGAAGATTTTAACAACTATAAAGTCACCTTTAGGTCAGCAAAAGATGCAAACAGATCTAGATGCAATATCCTTGTGGTGTACCAGAAACAATCTGGAGCTAAATATAAATAAATGCAAGTCATTATCGTTCTATAGAATTCTTAACCCACTACCAGCACATTACTTCATCAATGGCAGTCAGCTGGAGAGAGTTGCATCCATGAACGAACTTGGTGTCATTTTGGATAGCGGCATGAGCTTTCAGCTGCATTTTGATTATGTTATTAACAAGGCACTAAAATGTTGGGGTTTGTGTGTAGGGTCACTCGTGAATTTGGCTGGCTCTTAGGGGTCAAGTGTTTGTATACATCCTTGGTGAGATCAATACTCGAATATGCATCAGTTGTATTGTCTCCTACATACGAGAACCATGTGTATGCTTTGGAAAAGGTGCAGAATAAATTTTTGAGATATGCAGCATATAAGCTTAATATTTCAGTGCGTGAACACACCCTTTTTTATCTTTATGACAGCTCAAGAAGGATTATTATATATGTATATTATATCCTACATGTTACATATACATATATAAACCCAAGTACCAAAGTACCGTGAGTGTCGGGTTTTCCGGTGTTTAACCCATTTATTCCTCACTGAAACATGCAAATGTTGCATTTCACAGCACCTTTTAGATAACGCGGTAGTGCCACCACGGACGTTATTTTAAATAACTACTACCTAAAAGGTCTCTTCGGCTCCGAGAATCGAACCCGGATCGCCGGGGTGGCGATCCGAAACTCTGACCACTACGCTTCTTGAAATAAGGACAATAGAAGGAATTGACACTCTTAAAACTAGACGATATTATAGCGATCAAACGTTCTTATTTAAAATCCTAAATTTCAGCATTAATTGTCCGGTACTGCTTAATAGGTTTGGTCTCTTTGTCCCACCTCGCAATACTCGACACCTTCTTACGTTCGCTCCAAATTTTAGAAGATGCAACTATGGAAGGCATTCTCCGGCCGAGAGAATCATTGGAGGTGCAAGCCTGCTTAATGTTGATTTTTTTATTCCTCATTGCTGCGTTTTAAACATCGAATGAGATCAGTGAATCTGTAATGTGTGTGGAATGTTTGTGTGAATAATGTGTCTTTTTGGTACGAGACTCCACTTTTTAACGCTAGTTATAATTATTTTTAAATTGTTGTAAGGTTGTTTGTATTTTACTGTGCTTATGTCCTTATTAGTTTAGTATACTTATAAGTTAGTAACAGTAATTGTAGTTGGGTTTGCCCGTGAATAAATAAATAAATAAATAAATAAATAAATAAATAAATAAATAAATAAATAAATAAATAAATAAATAAATAAATAAATAAATAAATAAATAAATAAATAAATAAATAAATAAATAAATAAATAAATAAATAAATAAATAAATAAATAAATAAAATAAATAAATAAATAAATAAATAAATAAATAAATAAATAAATAAATAAATAAATAAATAAATAAATAAATAAATAAATAAATAAATAAATAAATAAATAAATAAATAAATAAATAAATATGTTATAAGATGCTAAAAGTGGACTGTATATTTTCAAAAGATGAATCAAAACGAAATAGGGGTCCAAACGAACTTACCCAAAGTGGCTGTGCTGGAACCCTAGGTGCAATTTCAATTGTCGACACGGCACAATTCGATTAATGGCACCGAGGACGAGACGATGCGAATAAAATCGCGTGGAAATTAAGTACTGTCGATCGAACTATTTGTACGGTACTGATTTTTGCCCTTTTCGTTGCCGGTAGGCATATTTCGCATCGGACCCACTATGTACAGTCGCGGCCAGCAATACGCGAATAAGATTAATCCAAAGAGACTTATTTGCAGTTGATTAATATAACAAAAAAAACTATAATTGATTTAAAACCACTTAATTCAAAAATAAACAAAAATAAAAATGCGTGTACGGAACATTCCGCCCACCAAAATATTTACTATTTTAACTACTTAACTAATTTGATGGCAATGGACATAACTTGACCATTGGCCTTTGAAAGTTCCAGAAGTCGTCTTTATGGTACAAACCCGACCATTCGTCCTTTCTTATGCATCTCTACTATGCGACCTAATCGCCACTGTAATGGAGCGCGCAATCATTTTTAATGAGAACAATATTGCCTGGTTTAATCGAATCAACCATCTTATTCCATTTAAGACGTTGTTGCAAACTATGCAAATATTCGGAGTGCCAGCGCTTCCAAAAATCTTGGTCATTCGTTGCAGCAATTGCCATCGACTTAAACGATTTATATTTAAATTAGTTAAATCAGCAGTAGGAACAGAAGTTACAGGTTCTAAAAACAAAAAAATGTCCCGGTAAGCACCGATAAATCTGAAGGGTCTGAACTTACGCTGCACAAAGGCCTTGAATTAAGAATGGATTCTATTTGAGTTATTACGGTGTAAAATTCCTCATAGGTAAGAATTTGACTCCCAATAACACGGAAAAGGTGAGTTTGACGGACTTCACTCCGGCCTCCCACAAACCACCAAAATGAGGCGCAGACGGAGGATTGAATGACCAACGAATATTTTCCTCTCTTGGGATCTCGCATATACTGAAGGAGTTCCCGATAAGCGCCGCGAAAGTTAGTTCCGCAGTCACTAAATAAGTGATTACAACGACCCTCGACGTGCAATAAATCGTCTAAGAGCGGCCAAAAAACTTTCAGTTGATAAATCGGATGTAAGTTCCAAATGAAGAGCTTGGTAGCGGTACAAACAAAGATACAAAGATACGCCTTTGTGTCTTAGCACCACGGCGTCTACAAGGAATAATCGAAAAAGGACCCGCCATATCCATCCTGAGCAGCTAAAGGGTTTAATTTGATTTAAACGATAAGAAGGAAGATGTCCCATTAAAGGCTCAACAGGCCTTGGATTAACTCGAAGCAATTTAAACAACGAGACACTACAGACGAATGCTCGTTTCGAAGAAATTATCCGAACTGTTGTTTTATCAAAAATTCTAAAGTTTGCAACCCAGGATGTAAATATTTTCTTAAATTTTTATAATGAGGTTCAGTAAGCCCGATGCTTTACGAGGTAAAAGTTGGAAATTTCTGATCATATGTAATATTGGCATGGGTCAAGCGACCGCCCACCTGAGAAGACCGCCATCATCCAAAAAGGGGCTAATTTGCGAAATGGTTTGGAAGGCATTTTCCAGTTTTGAGAAGACGAATTTCATCCGAAAACAATGGACTGGACATGCTTTACTATTAAAAGCAGGGAATGAAAAGTTAATTTTCCACGAGATGTCTACCAACTTTAGTTGAATTCCTAGAATTGTAAGAAAACGACAAACATATGCAACTATACGTTGAATTTTTGACAAAAGAAAAAATCTATCTAAGAGATTAAGAGGAAAGCTATCAAGAGACACATTAAGAAGAGCGACTTTCTTCTCTTCTTTAAACATAATGGATTGCATGGTTTGGGCCGATTCTGGCCAAGAACTCTTATCAGAAGGAGATAACTTGACCAGTCCACCACAGTTCATGATCAACCAGATCTGCAGGAAGTAAACCTCGTGATGCACAATCTGCGGGATTTTTCAGAGGAACATATTTCCAACAAGATGGAGCTACATTTTCCTGTATTTTGTTTTACTCTATTATAACAAAGTTTGCCATTTGTGGGGAGACGATTTTATCCATGACAAAGTTCCGTTGAATCTGACCAAGCATATTCGAATTTATATGATTAAACAATCGAACAAAAAGCTAAGAGCTCGGACAAAGAACTGCTCCACAAAGTTCTAGTCTAGGAAGGGTAACTCGTTTTAAAGGTGATACTTTGAACTTGGCTACAACCAAAGAAGTATTAACTAAGCCCTTATCATTCACCGTACGAACATAAACAACGCCTGCATATCCCTTCTCCGATGCATCTGAAAATCCATGCAGTTGATACGATACTAAAAGGTTGTCGAAAATATGACGCGGTATTCTTATTGACGATAACTTAGACAAATCAGATTTGTATTTTGACCACTTTTCTAAAACATCACATGGTGGATGATCATCCCAATGCAGCCTAAAGTCCACAAATGCTGGATAAGATGTTTGGTAAAAAGGTAACAGGGCTAAGGAAACCCAAGGGATCATAAACTCTAGCTAATTCTGATAAAATTGTACGTTTTGTACAATCTCTCTCCAAAAGATTAACCTTAAAGAAAAACACATCTAATAAAGGGATTCCATTGAAGTCCCAAAATTTTAATATGGGAGATTTGTTCTGTATCAAACGACAACGAACTATTAACCAATTTGCATCTGAAAGATGGGACAATAATTTAGGCTCATTACTTGCCCATTTTCTCAGCTCAAATCCACCCAGTGCAAGTAACACCAATTCCTCCTGCACCTCAAGAAGCTGTTAAACGAATCGCAACCAGTGACAATGTCATCCACAAAAATATCATTTTTCAAAACCTTTGATGCTAAAGGATACAAGGAACCCTCATCAATAGCTAGTTGCTCAAGGTTCGCAGGGCTAAAAGGGTGCTGCAGAAATTCCAAAAGCGACTCTATTTATACAGTAATCAAGTATTGGTTCATTTGGACTGAATCTAGACGATTCTCTGGTAATCCCTATGTTCCGGTTTAACTAATATTTGCCTATACATTTGTTTAATGTCCGAAGTAAGCATACCGCTCTACGAAAATTTAACAATATCGAAACAATGTCTTTTGGAGCTTGGGACCAATTAGTAAGGTGTCGTTTAAAGATCTATTATCAAATGGAGCTTAGCACTAGCATCAAGGACTACTCGCAATTTAGTTGTAGTGCTATCAGGTTTGAAAACAGCATGGTGAGGAATATAATAAACTTTTCCACTGTTTCTTGATTAGAAACTAATGACATGTGCCCAGAGTCAAGGTAATCTTGCATAAGTCACAATAAGATTTAAAAACTGAAGGATCTTTGACTAAACGATTTTCTAAACTATGAAATCTACGAAGTGCCATAGAACGAGTATTCGAAAAAAAAGGTTCAGCGTCTTTAAAGGAAGAGCTACTGAATATCGACCATTTTTGGTCCGGGGACCGTTTCAACATAGATTTGCTTACAAAGTTTTTCATCAGAGGACAAAATGATTTTCGAGGGTAGTTCTTCAATTTCCCAAAACTTCCTAATAAAATGATCTATAGGTTTCGATAATAAAGAACAAAAGTATAAATAGATGACGATGGAACTTGAAGTTTTCCCCATAGGACCCATCCAAAAAATGTTTCCAGAGCAATTGGCTCGTGCGAATTTCCCAATTTGCGACCATTTTGCATACAAGCTGAAAAAAACTTCGCTCCGAAAAGCATATCAATTTTCCTGGCCCCATTAAAATTTGGATCTGCAAGCGGCAGGGAAGAAATGTATGGCAGGTTTGGCTGAAAGTGAAAATTTGGCAGATTATCACAAATTTTGGGAATGACAAACGATTCTATTTGATATGTGGTTTTTGGCGGATAAAGCGATTGAATATTGCAATGAGTGATTTTGGAAATCGTGGATGAGATATCCCAATTCCGTGAATGGATATTGAAGATCTATGACCAGCTAAACCCAGACGATGAAAACACTTTTCAGTCATGAAATTGGCCTGGCTGCCACTATCTAAGAGAACTCTAATATTCTGGATGTGACCTCCAGAATCTAATACACCAACCTTAGCTGTAGCAAGTAAAACGGTGCTATTTTTGGGACAATTCCAGCATGAACGTTAACATTTGACGACGAATTATCTAAAGGGTTATCAAAAGAGGTAGAAGCAATAATATTTGAATTTGACGAAATTTGAGATTGTGGTTCAGATTGACCTTGACCTGAACCAGAAGTATTTTGTTGCGCTGTAAATGTAATAAGCTATGATGGCGATCATTGCATTTCTTACAACTTTTAAGTCGAGGTGCATTCAACAACTGAATGAGCCGATTTTAAGCAATTAAAACACAATTGATTTTGTTTTACGAATAAAAATCTTTCATAAGGAGTTTTGTTTAAAAACTTAGGACAACGCGATATTAAATGATTCGAGCTACATAAAAACAATTTGTCGTATTAACAACAAGGCTTGTTTTTGAATAGCATGTTTATTGAAATTATTTAAATTACGATTTGAAACAGATTTGCTACTGGATGGTGAAGATAACGCTGCTGAATCCAAAGCTATACATTGACGATTTAAAAATTCCACTAACATGTCGAAGGTAGGTAATTCTATAGTACTAGATGCAATTCAAAACGTTTAACAGTTTCACAATCTAATTTTTGAAAAAGCAAATTAAACAAAATAAAATCCCACAACTTAACAGGAAAGTTAAGTTTAGAAAAAAGCTTGTAAATTTTCATTAAAAGTATCCAACAGATTTTCAAACAACTAGCAGAATTTTCATTGTTAATTTTCTTTAAATCGCAAATAGTTTTCCAATAATGAGTAGCTAAAATTCGTTTATTTTCATAACGCTTGACCAAGGCTTCATAAGCAATTTGATAGTTATTATCATTAATTGGCATACCAGATACTATAGGCAAAACCTTTTCACCTAATGAAGACAAAAGATATTGATATTTTTCTGTATCAGACAAAGAATCATTAGTATGTACTTAAGCCCTATACAAATCGTAAAAATTTGACCATGTTTTAAATTCGCCATTAAAGACGGGCAATTTAATTTTAGGCAATTTGACACTAGGCGGTTGAGAACGAGATTGATTTAAATCCTGACTAACCTTATTTTCAAAAGATCATGATAAATGGCTAATGAATCATAGTAATATTTATCTACTTGATTTCGAATTACATCTTCAGCATCCAGTTGAGCATTTTCATCAATGACAACAAATTAATTAAAGGACCATGGTGCTTTTCAAAAGTTTTATAAGCCGATTCTATTCCTATATAGCGCATTTTGAAAGAGGTATGATATCGTTCGTTAGATTGAGCATTTTGAGCAGCTTTAAAATTTCATTTAAACGATTAATAGAAATCTCACCAAGCTCTAGTTTGCTTAATTTTGTCAGCATGGTTACTAAAAGTAAATTAAATTTAACTATGCAATAATAATTTTATTACAACCAAAAATCTTAATATTTAACTAAAAAACTTACTTTACGTCGCGTTATCAGTATAAAATAAATAAATAAATTAATAAATAAATAAATAAATAAATAAATAAATAAATAAATAAATAAATAAATAAATAAATAGATAGATAGATAGATAGATAGATAGATAGATAGATAGATAGATAGATAGATAGATAGATAGATAGATAGATAGATAGATAGAAAAGATAGATAGATAGATAGATAGATAGATAGATAGATAGATAGATAGATAGATAGATAGATAGATAGATAGATAGATAGATAGATAGATAGATAGATAGATAGATAGATAGATAGATAGATAGATAGATAGATAGATAGATAGATAGATAGATAATAGATAGATAGATAGATAGATAGATAGATAGATAGATAGATAGATAGATAGAATAGATAGATAGATAGATAGATAGATAGATAGATAGATAGATAGATAGATAGATGATAGATAGATAGATAGATAGATAGATAGATAGATAGATAGATAGATAAGATAGATAGATAGATAGATAGATAGATAGATAGATAGATAGATAGATAGATAGATAGATAGATAGATAGATAGATAGATAGATAGATAGATAGATAGATAGATAGATAGATAGATAGATAGATAGATAGAAGATAGATAGATAGATAGATAGATAGATAGATAGATAGATAGATAGATAGATAGATAGATAGATAGATAGATAGATAGATAGATAGATAGATAGATAGATAGATAGATAGATAGATAGATAGATAGATAGATAGATAGATAGATAATAGATAGATAGATAGATAGATAGATAGATAGATGGGGATAGATAGATAGATAGAAGATAGATAGAAGAAGATAGATAGATAGATAGATAGATAGATAGTGTAGATAGATAGATAGATAGATAGATAGATAGATAGATAGATAGATAGATAGATAGATAGATAGATAGATAGATAGATAGAAGATAGATAGATAGAAAATAGATAGATAGATAGATAGATAGATAGATAGATGATAGATGATAGAAGATAGAAAATAGATAGATAGATAGATAGATAGATAGATAGATAGATAGATAGATGATAGATAGATAGTAGATGATAGATAGATAGATAGATAGAAAATAGATAGATAGATAGATAGATAGATAGATAGATAGATAGATAGATAGATAGATAGATAGATAATAGATAGATAGATAGATAGATAGATAGATAGATAGATAGTAGATAGATAGATAGATAGATCCCCGGGGCCGATCTTGAGTAGGGGCATGGCTAACCGGGTCCCCCTAGCTGGGGGGACTGTGCCACTCCCCCCTTAAACACGTAACCCCGGCCCACCCTCAGCGACCAATGTAAAAAAAAGGGCTGCATTGGAAGTCGTGTGGTTCCGGGCCCAGGGCCAACGGCCGACCGCGAGGAAAAAAAACCTTTAAAAAAAAAAAGGGACAGCGAAGTCGTTAAAACCTGCAGAGCACCAGGCGCACTCTGTAGTATTCAGCCCTCCCTCCAGCAAGGGCCCGCTACTGGAGGGCGACGAAGTATTTGGTCCCGACTCGTGGGAAAGAATGGAAAATAAATTGAAAAAAAAAAAGCGAAAGAAAAAGATAAAATCAGGAAAAAACTGAGAAAAATGACCAAAATCCAGAAGAGACTGGGCCCTTTTAAAAAAGTTCCTTTGGGGAAATCCCCCCAAAAGAAACCTGTCTTTATCTTACCTTGACAGCGGGGATAAACCTAACGAAAAAGCCAGCGCGAACCCTACTAAAAGAAAAAGAACGGAAGACACACCTGAAACCCAAGGGTGATTATGTAAAAAACCCCACAAGTGATACTGCCCAAATCAGTCGCAAATTTCT
>JAHBCN010007987.1:0-40919 GCA_019359885.1 Listronotus oregonensis
GTAAATAAGGTTAGTTTGATTTTCAACTTTGATGATGAATATCTCGAAAACGAAACGTTGCCGAAAAATTTTTTTGCAGATTCGTAATCAGCGCCCCAAAAAAACCCCGTATACCAAATTTGGTCAAAATCGGAGAGGAGGCAACTTTCGAGACAATTACCTAAAGTAATTCTAACCTTTTACATTTCTATTAACTAAAAACTAACTAAAGTCCGTAACAATATTAATTTTAACAGGGGAGAACAAAGATCACGTTGCTACATTCATGTCGTTTATTTTAATCAATGAGTTTTCTAGGGCTGTTTGGTCAATAAATAAAGCGTATATCCACAAAAGGTAGGCAGTTTAGTTTCATCATAATAATATAGACATTTTAAAAGACAAATTAAAATATGCGTATTCCAAATAGTGTAAACAAAAACTGTTTAAAGGCATACGAGCCAGACCAGAAGTTTATGAAAAGATGGAAAAGTAGAAAAATTAGGTCTTTTGATGTTGAAAGTTGGAATAATAAACTACCAAACACTCTTCAGGAATTAGCCATTGAAAGTATTGCTAAAAACTGGTCAGGTTTGTATATTTAAAAGTTAAAAACATAGGTATATACAGGGTGTTCCTTAATGATATGCTATTATTCAAGGGAGTGATTCCTGAGCTCATGTTAAGAAAAAATATTATTTGAGCATATATCCTAAACATATTTTTCCTGAATATCTGGAATACTATTTTATATATTTTTACCCAATTCGGTATTCGGCAAATTTCGCTAATAACAATATTTTCTTGGTACAAGTAGGTATACCAACTCCGACCAATCTAAAAATTGATTCAAACTATTCTATTTAATGAATCAAACAAACTAATACACATGTGCCTCGAGGCAATGGGCGATAACGTGGTGTTTCAAGATCATTCCGAAAGAGTAACTGTCTTTATAAATTATTAAAACTAGATGAAAAGCCTGTCTCCGCCAAGCGAGAGACAATATTAAGTAGCCTCTGCCTCCGTAAGACGTCTTCCATACGGCTAACGGTAAAAAAACACGTTTTTGCTCTTATTTTTGTCCCGGGGGCGAAATTCAAAAAACGGGCATCGTTAGGTTCTAGCCACTGCTAAAGACTACCACTGTGCCAAATTTCATGATTTTAGCTCAAGCCATAACTTCAGAATCACGTGGACAGACAAATAAATATATATATATAATATAAATATTAATTAAATTATATATATATATATATATATATATATATATATATATATATATATATATATATTAAGATATTTTTTAAGTCGATAATATAAATATTTAAACGTCCTGCCAAGTATATAACACCCAGATAGAAAAGGCACTCATTTTTTTTAATTAAATGAAGTTTAGATTTTCTTTTATTTAAAGTTTTAAGTAGACTGGACTGGGTAAAAAAAATTAAATAAAATATACGTGCGACCACGTTATCCCCCATTGCCTCGAGGCACATATGTATTACGAGTAGTTTGTTTCATTCGATGAATAGAACATTTTAAATCGATTTTTAAATATATCAGAGTTGGTATACTTTCTTGTCCCAAAAAAAAATGTTATGAGCGAAATTTTTAATGACCACAAACACTTTTTTGTTTATATAACTTTTTTCATAGAGCTTCAAAAAGTATATTTTTGTTTTGTACATTTTTTCGCAACTCTTTTAGTTTTTAGGATATTTGCGTTTTTATTTTAAATTAAAATCGCTATTATCTCAAAAACTAAAAGGGCTACATGAATTTTATTTAAAAAATGACGTAGTTTTTTTAGACCATTAATTTTAATTACAAATCTTTTTTTTTCTAAAATCCATAGTTTTTAAGTTATATTGAAAAAAAAAACGATTTTTTACGATTTTCTTAGGTAAAAAAATGCAATTTAAACCGGCTGAGCTGAGGCAGCAGTGCGGCTTTGAATTGATTATAGTTAATATTACTATAAAAAAATATTTCATGCGTGTCTCTTATTGCCTGGCTTTTTTGCGGTGGCCTCCCGGACTATTTGCTATTTTTGACTTATTTTATTTTTGACAGTTCTTACATATTTGAAACGTATCATTATTGGCGGATATCAATTTTGATAAATTCCATATGTTTGATAGACATCATATTTCCTTTAACACCCAAATATATTTTAATTATTTTAACAGTAATGATAAAATAAAACCCTGGAAAGAAAAAGCAGTGAATTTTTATTTATGAATATTATAAAAGCTTTTTTACAGAAATTGGTAAAATGAGATGGGTTCAAAAATGATCCGCAATTTAATTGTCAAAAATAGCCCCAGTCATAATTTCGTCGTAGTGAGGAATCTGCAAGGGATGCCTAATGTCAAAGCAACTTTAATTATTTTTATTTAGTAGCACACAAAATAATAGATTAAATTCTGGAAAGCGTCTGTAATTAAAATGCATAAATTCAAAAAAGTAAACTAAATTTATTATATTTATTGCTTATTTTCATTACATTTCATAACATATTTTTGGCAGATGTTATATTTTTGACAGGTTTCACTTTGCGCAGGTAAGAACTATAGCATGCATAATTTTCGACTGACGAGATTTCTTTAATGTGTTTGCTGTTAAAAAAAACCCACTGTTTTAATTTGTAGTTACAATTTAATAAAACTCCTAAGGAAAAAATTATCTTTACCAAAGGAATTTTATTATTTTAGAATATCCCATCCTGGATGAAATACTTTTGTTAGAAGACAGGTTTTGCTTTTGGATATTTTACCAGAAAATTTACCGCTTAAAATTACAATCCCAAAAATAGTAGATGAAATTTATTGGAAAAAATGTTACATAAAAAGGTGGCCCAAGAATCAACCAGTTATCCAAAGCGAAACTGAAATCACTCAAATTGTCAAAAATGGTACAATTGACAACAGAGCTTTCCTAAATAGTTATTTAACAACCAAAGACAGAAAATTAAATTCTGCAGGTGACCAAAGCGTAGTAATAAGTACAGCATCAAGTAGGCGAATATCCAGAAAACCGAGTTTAAAAGAAATGACTGGAACAAACGGCAATACAGAAAAAAGAACATGGAAAAAATGTTATATAGAAATGCACGTTAAAGAGTATTTGGAAAATTTAAGACCTGAAAATTATGATCCAGAAAAGTAATATATATTTTATATATATATATATATATATTTTATATATATATATATATATATATATATAAATTTATAATTAAAATATATATATATATATATATATATGTATATATATATATATATATATATATATATATATATATATATATATATATATATATATATATATATATATATATATAAATAATATATATATATATATATATATATATATATATATATATATATATAATTCTAAGGCCATTTTCTGGCTTTTTGACATCTTTTACATAGTAATCACTGTTGCTATATGTTAATTATATAAAAACAGTCTCGTCATGACATTATTTTTAAATTATTTACTATTTTAATCTCCTTTTACTTACCTTCCCAACTAACATTTTTTTATTTTATAATTCCCAACTAACATTTTTTTGTTTTATAATTATAACGGTTACGTTTCGATTACCTATTTTATAAAACCTAAGAACCTATTAATGGTTCGCGAAACGTTTTCGTTACTCTTATAAAACCCTTATAGCACTTAAATAGAGAAGCTTATAAAAGTAACGTTGACTAAATTTTAGTACCATATAAAATCTTTACTCTTCATTAATTTGTAACTAAGAGATTACGTTACCTTTATAAACAAGGAATACATTTTCTTTACCGCTATAAAACCTTAATATTCCTTATAAAAACCATTATACACTTCCTGACCTACAGTGTTTATAAACACCAAATAAAAAAGCCCCCTTTTAGCTTCATCTCCTTCTACATTGTTTGTTTACAATATGTTCTATTTTAAGTCCTTATCATTATTATTCTGCTTTTACTCTAAAGTTGACAGCAATGGATTTTTACTTTGATATTATCAAAATTGCTTATTAAGTAAATAATTATTATAACAATTGAAATACTCTGAGGATTTTCTATGAGGACTTTATTTTACTTGGCACGAAGGATTTATTAAGTAATTTTACATTTTACCCTTCCTAAAACTAAAGCGCCCCCCTAAAGGGCTCTCTAAAAATTTATTTTTGTAAAAACCTCAAAAATAAAATTGTCTCATGATTTTTTTTGCAAATAAACTGCCCGACATTTCTTGACCCCATGTTTTTGAAGAAATACGTTTTTAGCTTCAGTAGTATGGCTTAAAATTAAATATTCTTCTTTTTTGTGTAAATATTTATGTCAATTCAAACACAAACATAAAAATGGCCGCCATATAAAATGACGTCATGTTGGCCATTTCGTTTTTTAAACACCTATAGTTTTATATGCGCCTTTTAGTAATAATAAACACCCTAAAAACTTTTATAAAACTTATCTAAGTGTTTTATGGGAATATTACTCTTGCAATAAAACCTTAGGCGCTTTTGTGACACTTACAGTTTTACAAGTTACCAAAAAGTTATTTATAGAAACCTTCGTTACCGGTATAAAAACAGAAGAAACGATTAATAAACCCTGGAAGAAATCGAAAAACCAATTGAAAGCTATTAGTGCTCAATGTCAAATGTCAGTGGCATGACCATAACCCCGTCATCTATTTCCACAATATTTGTTTTATTTGGAGTTTCCAAAAGTGTCCTAGGGTCTTTTAAAAGGGATTTTGGTCAATATTTATTTATTATTGAAAAAAGGGACTTTAATGAGCATTGGCTTACATTTGAGGAAGCAGTCCATTTCCTAAAATCGGCTTGTAACATGTTTTTTTTCCATTGGCAATTCGTAATTATTCTTAGCTGTTTCCTCATTACAAAATTGGTCATCGAACTCACTTAGCCAATTTTCCCTGATGTCTATACATTCTTCCAAAGGTCCTTTGTCCCTCCCTTCAGCGGTGTTAGTTGAAGTATTAGGCAATGTATTTTCTTGAGGAAAGTCTAAGGATTGGTCTATTCCATTTTCAGTTATTTGAGTTGTGGGTGATTTATCACCTGATGGTGTGCTTAGCAAAATATTTTCGCGGGTTTTAGCGCACTTTCTATAAAAGCTGCTACTATATTAACTTTTTTCCAATTTTTTCTCTCCTGTTACATGTTTCACTTACAAACAATTTTTAAACATTAAGAAAACACAGAACACAATTATTAAACATCTTAACCTAAAAAATATGTGCCCCTTCTACATGAAAAAGTTGCTACTGGGCCAATAAGTTTTATGCAATTCTTTATGTTTTGTAGTAGCTTTAAAATATTTATTAGATGCCTTAAGATTTATAAGGGTTTTACGAAATAAGCTATAAAACGCCAAGAGTAAAGTTTTATAATAAGTTTTTTAGAACGCTAAAAAACCCTTTTAAAAAACTTTAAGTAACCAAAACCAAAGGTTTTATAAATAAGGTAACGGAAACATTTTGGATGCAATGTTATAAAACTTTAAGTATTTTCTGGGCGTCTTACAAAACTTGTAGGCCGCGCCCGTCCACGTGTGCAATGTGTGCGGCGCACACAGGCGCCAAGGATAAAGGGGCGTCGTCTCACATCAGAGCTGTTACAAAAATTTTACGGGCGCCAAAAATGCACCATAAGCCAAAAAAATGTCTACGAAAATTCTAAAACAAGCAATTTGACAATTTGGACTTGAATAGTCCTGTCACCAGAAAATTCCATAAGTAGGCTTTTGGTTACTTATGTCTTAACGGTTTACTTAAATTAATTAAAAGGTAGGCATATTACGTCAAAAAAAACAAGAAAAATCCTGTACAGACAAGCAGCCACCAGTCACACCTAATAAATTATAAAAGATTGGTTAAAGGGTTTCGGACGGGAGAATCTTATTGGTTACACCGACGCCCTGTCTTGTTAATCATTATACAGAGTGTGGAAAAAGCATGCTACCTTACTTAGAACTTGCTTGTATCTATCTAAAATGTTCGTTTAAAAAATGTTTGAAATAAAAGTTTTATTGACTTAAAAAACTAGCATGTTTTTTGGGCGCCACCACATGTCGGCGCGGCACTGCTTGTAACACCAATAGTTTTCTTATAAAACAATTAAAACTATTATAAAAGTAAAGGTTCCTTATAAACCTCTTATAAATATCCGTTACCGTTTAATAAAACTTTAGGCTCCGAAATATGTTAGTTAGATTCTTATGACTAATATATTTTTTTGATTCCTAACACAAACTTTTGCGGTTTTAGATTAAAGATTTATGTGACCTCTGTGGTTTTTATGTTGAAATTCTTCGAATTAATCAAATGCTTTGTGCAGAAAATTCTGCAAATAAAATTCCACTTAATGCCATCCTATCTGGATTTCCAAATTTAAGAGAATTGTCTCTGTGCTTTAAGCAGGTAGGTGAGAGGGTATAATTTAGTAGAAATATGTATGCAAATCCGGTTATTTATTAGTTACGTAAATATGGTTATATATCAGGGGGGGGCCACCACTTATCTGGTTTGTTTAATTATTTATTCAGTATATTTTACTTAAAACCTTATAAAACTGTAAAAGAAAATATATTTTATGGTCCATTTAACAATACATTAGTTAAAGTGGCTTTAAGGAGGTTAGCCTGTAACGACTTGAAAAAAAATGTCTTTATGTCGATTTTTTTGAAGAGAAGAAAAAGTCAAATAAAAAATATTTTTTAGCATGTTGTTGTTCATGTATTGAATAGCAAGTAAACAAATTTTTGTTAAAAAATATTAAGAAAAGGCCAGAAAATGCCCAGGTGCTCCGCGGCACGCAGGATAACTGATGCAAATTTTAACCTGGAACAAGACAACAATTTTTTTCTTAATTTACATGAGTACAGCTAACGACTCATAGAAAATAGAAAGTTGAATTTGTGACCAAAAAATGACCATTATTGTTTATATATTTTTTTAAAATTATTTTATCGAAAATTCCGTACGAGGTGCACTGCGTAATGATCTTCTAAATTTGTGCCGATACAAACAATTGTGATTTAAGATATACACGTTTAAAGTTTGTATATAAAAATATGATAAATTTGACTTTATATTTTTTTACCATCAATCTGCAATTCCAGGACCATATAACTGCAGACATTTAACGACATCTAGTAGTGTATCAGAAACGAGAAAAAACAATAGGTAAGCAGCTGAGCAGTAGCCCATTAACTGAAGACCTGAAAGTACCCAAAGCTGTTAATAAATCTGTATAGTTTTCATTTGTGGCGCAATTCTTAGGTCATCGCGGATGCTTTCGAGCGAGAAAAGTTTGTCATGATTCCGACGTGGGAACACGCTGAAAATGGCCCCCCAAAGTCCCAAAAATGAGTTTTCCGCGAATATCTTTCGCAAAAACGGCCGTCAAAAAATATATAACATTCCACACTGAATAGATTTGGTAGTAGTAGTTTCTGACTAAAAAATGCAGATGGGCAAATCAATTTTTTATCAAAACGCAAGGAAATTTGGAAGGAAATTTTCTGGGATCAATGAACACTTGCTAAGGTCTCATTATAAAAAAAGAAATGTTAATAACAAACCATTTTTTCAAAAAATATCAATAAATTAATGAGATACTCTCAAAATATTGTGAAAAAAAAACTTTGACCGCTTTTTTTAATATTCTAGAAAAATCAAAATGGACTCAAACTCATATGCAATGATAGGTTTGAGTTTTCCCATTCCGATAAACTTTGAATATTTTAAAATGTATTGCCCGAGTAATGGAATAATTCGTCCGCCCGCTTATAAGTGAATCCATAAAGATAGCGGCATTCTAGCGGTAGAGCGGCAGGTGAAATGAGGGGACTTTTGGGTCCCGTTATCTCGAAAACTATCGATTTTGCGAAAAAATTATAAGGACCATTTTGGTAGATTACAAGGCGATCTTCATTTTTTGTTTAAACAAAAATTCTCCGATTCGCATATTTTGGCAGATTTTAGCGGGAAACCCATTTTTCGGTCCTCAAGGGGCCATTTTCAGCCCTTTCCCACCTGTTAATGTTGATAAACTTTTTTCGCTCAAAAGCATTCCAAAAGACCTAAGAATTGCGCCACAAGGGAAAACTGTACAGATTTATTTACAGCTTTGTCTCTTTATTTACTGGACTATAGGCGTGTATAGGGTTTGTTTCGTCATTCAGAGACGACCTGGTCAGAAGAAGGGCCAAAATATGACAGAATTTTTAACCTTTGTTATTTGATTACAACACAATTTTGCAAGGTAGAGTCCAGCGACTAATAAACATAGACATTCGATTTTATTGATATAATATAGTAGAGACTTTAAGCTTCCAAACGTTTTTTTATGGATAATCGGATCCTATAAGCAAAAATGTGTCATGTCATAATAAACTGAGGATGCCCAAATGATCTTATTTTTATTTGTTTTAAATCGTTTAAAAGCTAGAGATCTCTAGTAAATGTGAAACAAAATAGATCCCCAAGTCCAATATTCTAGACTATACTTAATTTGCAAAATTGTCAATTTTTTTAGACGATATTGCATTGCAAAACTATTACGCAAAAACTATCCAACCGAACTTAACGAAATTTAACGTGATGTTTTGTCAACGCATGATGTACTTTCTGGGCAAATAGGGAGTATTTCGGAAAAATCTAAAGCACGTAAATACTACGCTCTTTTGACTTTTTTTTTGTTTATAGCTCTTATTTTTCAACACGGGTAATGCATTCTGCGAGTTTTATTCTGCCTTCTGAAAAATCTAATTATAAAACATTTTTGTTTTTACAATTGTTTACATAATTAACAGATGTTTCGGACCTTTCTGAGCGAGAGCATATGTCGTTTCTGGTTTATACATTTTTCAAGGGCTTTTAACAAAACACGCCTGCCCAGTGGCGGCTCGTGGTAAACCCTTTTCGGGGAGGTCATTAGTTAAAATTTCAAATGCATATGGCTTAACTGATTTTAATTTAAAAAAAACATGACTGAAGGATTCAATTTTAGGTATTTTTTTTACCCTTTACCCAAGAAAAACAAGAAAGAAAATTCAAATATAAATGAATAACTAGCAAACACCTCGAAAAATGCGTAACTTTCCTCTTCGCGGCTGTTGACCCAGACCATGCGATTATAGTTGGATCATTTTTAAAATAAAAATTCGGTGCCCTTTGAAAAGAAAAAAAAAAGAAGCAAAAAGGTTTAATTTTTACGTGCGGGAAGAGGCACATTATAAAAAGCAAAGGCAGCCGCAGTTCAAACCCAATCTTTTTTGCCACTTTTTATGTTTTTTTTTTCTTTTCAAAGGGCGGAAAGCAGCCGAAATCGCCCAATCGTAAATTAGATCGGGAATACTCGACTCGGCTCCGTTTAACACAATACGGTCAATGCAGGCTGGCAGCCCGGTTTTTTGCAATGAACGAAACCTCCGATCTGGAGATCGCTGCGCGGTTTGTTGAATATTTTAATTTATATCATTATTATGTTTTGTTCGGAAATATTAGTCGAAAATATTGATAGTCATTGACAAAATGACCCAATGGGGGAAACCGCCACTGCCTGCCACCTCGTAGACCCAACCAAAAAGAGATGAGGCTTGCTCTAAAAGCAAAAAACTTTAAATTCGTGCAATTTCTATCAGTAAAAAAAACACCCTACCCACCCCAATGCGTACAGCAATATACAAAGCTGATTAACGAAGCAGGTGTGAGTACAATTTTTAAGTAAAAAAATAGCTGAATACTAAAAACGGTTTATTTTTTCGTTGATTAAACAAGTATTGACTTTACCTATACCAGGTGACCCAGCAGCTGATTACTTTCTTGTCCTTAATCAGGACTTAATAAGATCATTTTGCGACTTCCGGTTCAACCGGTGGAATTTTTTTTTTCATGTTTTTCTGGCCTATCAAATTTACCTTAAAATTCTCTTTTCAACCATATGTCACAATGATGGCTTTTAAAATGGCTTTGAAAAAATAATTTATTCACAGGAGCAAGAGCTTTAGTAGGCCAAGATATAAAGCGTAATGTGCCATGATTTTTAAAAAACATGTTATGTTACAATGTGCTTTATATTATTTTTGCCTGATTAAGGTCAGAGGATGATGGCTAGATTTTTCTAAAAAGTTTCAAAGCAACTTAACGCAGTAACTGAACACCTTAAAGTTCAAAAACATGTAAATAAATCTGTACAGTTTTCATTTGTGGCGCGAGAGCGAGAAAAAGTTTATCACGATTCCGACGTGGGAACCCGCTGAACATGGCCCCCCAATGTCCCAAAAAGGAGTTTCCCGCGAATATCTGCCAAAATATGCGAATTAGAGAATTTTTGTTTAAACAAAAAATTAAGATCACCTCGAAATCTATAAAAATGGTCCTTACCATATTTTTCGCAACACCAATATTTTTCGCAAAAAAGGCCGTCCAAATATCCATAACATTCCACACTGGATGGTGTAAAATGTTATGGATTTTGTAGTTGTGAGTCTGCGAGTCACTGGTGTGATGAATTTCCCCGTTTTTTGAAAAATTATTGGACTTTATTAAAAAAAAAAGGTACATTTTGAGAATACTAAGCTTTTATATAATGTGCTTTGAAAAGGATTTCAATAGATGATGAGTTTTTTATTCGCGTTTATTCTACAGATTTTTTAGAACTCCGGAAACGGCTAAGAAATGCAGATGGGCAAAACAATATTTTATCAAAACGCAAAAAAGAGGGTAAAGGCAATTTTCTGGGGTCATTGAACACTTGCTAAGGTCTCATTATAAAAAATTAATGTTAATAACAAACCACTTTTTCAAAAAATATCAATAAATTAATGAGATACTCTCAAAATATTGTGAAAAAAAACTTTGACCGCTTTTTTTAATATTCTGGAAAAATCGGAATGGACCCAAATTCATATGCAATGAAAGGTACGGGTTTTCTCATTCCGATGAACTTTAAATGATTAAAAAATGGACATTATTGCCCGAGTAATGGAACAATTTGTCCGCCCGCTTATAAGTGCGGTAGAGCGGTAGCTAAATTAAGGAAACTTTTGGATCCCGTTATCTCGAAAACTATCGATTTTTTGAAAAAAAATATAGAGACCATTTTTGTAGATTACAAGGCAATCTTCATTTTTTGTCTAAACAAAAGTTCTTCAATTCGCATGTTTTGGCAAATATTAGCGGGAAACCCATTTTTCGGTCCTCAAGGGGCCATTTTCAGCCCTTTCCCACCTGTTAATGTTGATAAACTTTTTTTCGCTCGAAAGCATCCCCGAAGACCTAAGAATTGCGCCACAAGGGAAAACAGAATATCTTAGCCTACTGAAGCTAACAACGAACTTAAGGACAAAGAATTGTTAGCTTATTTAAACAAAAATGCTTTTTGGTGCCATTTTAAAAGCAAATTTCACTTTGCAAAACATAGTTAAAAAGTTAATTTTATGGCGACAAGAATTCACAAAAATAAATTATTTCTTTTCTGAAAGAGGGTAACTACACGCTATAGGAACCTTCCTAGTTTTATAATAATACCTTTGTAAATAAAAAGTAGTGAGCTGTTACAGCTCTGCTGAGCAGGGCTTCAGTAAACGGGAACTGCACGCGGGCGCCATGCCAAAAGGGCGTCAAACCGAAAGTTTGGCAAGGCGCCCACGTGCAATGCACGCGTTGCTCGCCTGGTTACGGGAGCCTGCTGCTGAGTTACCCAGTATATTACTTTTTATAATATTTTATTATTGCTTTTCGTTTTTGAGATAATAGCGTTAAAATTTTTCAGTAAAATATCTTGTAAATTGCAGCCATTTATATACACAACAATTTTTGTTTACAAATGGGCGAAGATATTCCTCATGGGGTTCATGGTTACATAAACTGCAATAATTTAAAGGTTTTGCTACTATCTTTTATAATGTGTTTTCTCGCAGTTTTTACCATAATTTTTTTCTTTTTTTTTTTACTATTACAACATGTATACTTTCTCCTGGTGAGCTTAAACAAGTAGATGCCCAATAAACTAGGTCCTTTAAAATAAGAAAAAGGCAGAGTAACCCTATAAAAACTGGATTCTTTTTAATTTTTTTTAAAATACAGAAAATATATTATATTTTAGATGTACGCTAATCAAGATTTTACCTGGAATATAGTAAACACCTCCTATCAAGATATTAAACTCTTTGCAAGAGGATTAGAAAATTACGACTGCAGACAATAAGGTATTTGATGTTCAAGAAAAATTATAAAATAAATCCCAATTAGGTACTTTAAAATAAGACAAATGAAAAAAAAAAGAAGAGATTCAATTCATAAATAGTAATTGTCTTAAAACTTTTATTGGGCTCAATAATAACTTTACGTAGTAGTTATTCCTCAGTCAGCAGCATATAAGATTTCTAAAAATGCAATGGGTAATATGCTTCTGATAAGTATCTGCCTACTACCTGGTTATCCTGACCAACACTCTTACTTTTTTCATTTTTAAAACTGAACTTATACGCCTCTAAATATAAATTGTAAGTACAATCAGATGATATTACGCCTGGGTGTTATTATCTCTTTCTTTGCCTATTAAACAATTACCTCGAAATATTTTTTCTAAGAAAAAATTAGTTTTGGCGTAATTGCGATCAGAGCTGTCGGTAATTGAATTAAAATCATTAAAAAATCGTATTTAATTACTTCTCAGTAATTGGATTACTTTAATTCAATTACTTTCCGGAAAAGGTAAATGTATTCGGATTATCAATTAATAGGATAATGTAATCGTAATTGGTAATTGATTTTCAAGAATCCCAAGTAATTCAATTACTTAGAAAGTAATTCGATTACTTTTAATTACCTCATAAATAATTGAATTACTACGAAAAACTCAATTACCTTATTTAATGGAAAAACTGCCAGAAATTTGGCTGACCAGAAAGAGCATCTTAAAACACGGCGGGCCGCTTTGAATCCGGCGACCGCCGCCTCCGCGCCGATTTAGTATTTTCGATTAATGCTTACCGCCACCGTTTTTATACTTTTATTTTGTGGAAAAATCTGTTAATGTGTAGAGTAGGATAAAACGAATTTTTTATTTTAGTCATTTAATGTTGAACTTACCGAAAAAGTAGTTTGAATAGAGTGACGTGCGCGTATGCTGCATATTAGTATAAATATTTTATTTGGTTAGTGTATCGTGTTTAATATAATGTGGTAATTTAAATAAAGTTATTGCTAAAATATTTAATTACTTTAAGTTTTAATTGATAATTGAATTACTTTTAACAAACATGCTAGTAATTGGTAATCGTAATTTACTAGTACTTAGAAGAGTAATTGGTAATTGTAGTTAAATTACTTTTTAAAAGTAATTGCGACAGGTCTGATTGCAATTTAAAGTTCACGTCTCACCCTTTTTTTGCCGTCAGACCAAAAAGCCTTGTGACGACACAAGTGTTACCGAGTTCTAATATTAGTTTTTTTGCTTCGTAAATTTATTTCATTTAGAGTAAAAACATAAAATCCCTCGCATCCCTTTATTCCGATTGAAAATAAGTCGGTTTAATCCCAATGTAAAGGGTAATTACACTGTCAAAATAATAATACATGGTAAGAAATTATGATTACCGACTCGTTAAACCAATACATTTTTTGTTACTGACTTTTTAAACCAATGCAAAACGTTTTTTCTTGATGTGTTTTTGATAAGCAAAAAGGAACAGATTATAGTTTCCTTCTTTTTAAATAAACAAATCAAAATGAAACTTACTTACTGATTGAAAATTAAAACTGTTTCAATATCTTAATTAGCTGCGCTCTCATCCGAGATGCCCTCTGTCGATCAGGCATTGTGAATATGTGTGGTTAGCGTGTTGTGACGTGGATATCGTTTTCACGCAAAAGTTTAATATTTGAATTTTAAATGCTTGTAACTCTGTTATAAAATTTGTGTGTTACTGTTAGTGTGATTTTTGTATACAGGGTTATTTTTTGCTAATAATAAAAAATATCTGCAGAGGCGTAAATTAAACTTTAAAGAGTGATCATATATAAATTTTCATGTTAGGGAACACCTTCCAAAATTTGTTTATTTTTGTTTGAGAATGGAGTAAGCAAAAAGGATTTTAAAAAATCTCCCATTGGTCAATTGTGTTTGTTAATATGGTTACAGGCTTTTTGGAAGAAAGTGATATAAATGTTTTCAGTTGTTTTGCTTTCGTCATTTATAAATGTTTTTTTTTTATCTTGGGACAGTCCAGCAAAGCTGAGGCATAAGTATAGTTTGTCCAAGCTAACGTTTTTAGGTTGGCAATGCGAATACCCCTACATTTTAGTAAATTTTGTTTTTCGGATTTAAGTTGGCTGATATCAGAATTTAAGTCAGGTCCGTACTGAGGAAGGGGAGTTTTAAAATTTTAATATCTAAAAAATTTTGTTGTTAGATTACAGTAACTAAATTTATCAGTATTTTTTTCTGTTCACATATTTGCATGAATTGTGAAAGCTTGATGTTTGGCCATAATATTTTATTAAAAAATATCATTTTCGTCTATATAGTGCAGATTAATAGTTATTTATTAAGTGTTTGTTATTTAGAAATAGTTTACACTATTTAAAATACACCTTCAATTAGAGCCCTTAGGTACGTAAAAAAAATGTAAAATAGTGTACACTATTTCTGAATAACAAACAGACCTGTTGTGTTTTGTTATATTTGCAGCAAAACTCTTTACAGTTGAAATGAAATATCCTGATAAAATATCTCACTATAAGGGATGGTTCAATATCCCTTATTATGCAATTTTACTATTTTTTAAAGATGCCTAAAGATAAATCGATTTATTTCATCTGATATAACTTCTATAGCTGCTTCCTATATTAATAATAAAATAAATAAAACAAAACAGTAATAATCATTTATTTATTTGGAGTATTATTAACACAATAAGATGCTTATATTTTATAAAATAAATTGATCAAAAACGTTGGAAGCTCGTGTTCAAGGCTTTAGAAGTGGCAGTGTCCATCAGGGGTATGCAATGACGAAAGAAAAATGTATGCAATCTGCATGCAGCAGATACTAGTCTAGACACTTTTAAGATAAAAGAGCAGACAAAGTAAGAGGTTTGGCGTTTTTGCAGCTGAACTGTAAATGGATGCTTGTGAGTCCAAGCATTTTGGCAGCTACTGTGGCCATTGATGTAATGTGTTTAAATGAAATAGTCATTTAATATTTAGTTTTTTATTAAAAGCAGTAAGATAGTTTAATAAAGAAAAGCTAAAAAGCAAAAAGAAGATAACTTGTAAATGATTTTTATTACCATTTTTATACCTTATTAATATACTAATAATGTGGGTCCCATAAAATAGTGAATAAATTGCAGTCGAAGCAGTCTTATTATTTTTATATTTATACCATTTCAATAGTATTGAATTCTTAATGATATGGAGGCAAGAGCAGCACTTGATGACCAGCCTCCTGAATAAGAGCATCGACGACATAAGATTTGGGAGGCTTTGGTGGGCGCTGAAACAAGCACCACAAAATCAATTTTGACTGCGATTTTGCAAAAGGAATATCACGGTCTTTTAACCATTTAACCATATTTTCTTTCTTCCAGCCACTATTTGGCCAGTTTTCTAACTTTCTGTGGTACCTGGCATTATCTAAAATGACTAATGAAGGCTTTTTCAAATTAGGTCGTAGATCTTCACTTCTCAAAATTTTTAGCTTTTATCTTGCCATGGTAATCTCCTGTTTTTGTTTTTGATTTAAAAATTCTACTGGCACCATCAACATCCTTTTTCGGAACCAGCATGTAGAATCATGTATGTAAAGAAAATATAAGTATTTTAATAGTGATTTAATTAAATATACTTTAATGTTTTATAAAAATGCAGCAAGTATGTTCTGTAGTTTAATGTTGTCTAAGAGCTACAGGTTTAATCATATGCCATATGTATGAAAGAGACCCTAACTGACGTATCCACCAAATCTGTCATAAGTATATTTATTTTTTTCTCAGGATACCCCAGTCTAACTGTTCACATACTATGAGTGTCTAGAGTGAAGTTAGAAGTAAATTAGTGATAAGGGACTTGAATATATTTAGATAGTCTCGAAACTCTAGAGATGAAGGTGCAGAAAAAGTGGGACATGTGACGTGAGAGGTAAGGGATGTAATTGTAAATTTAAAAAAAATGGGCCCTTCAATTTTTGCCTTAAATGTAAGAAAGTACATTTTTTTTCTAGCGTATAATTCGTCATGAGAATGTTTAACCTTTTCTCTGAAATATACATCATCATCCTGCCAAGACCTGCGGAAAGACTTGTTCGAGAAGATCCAGGTTTTATCGAGGAACACCCAAACATTTTTATTTTCTCCTAAATCTTCATTTTCCATAAAACCTTTTGTAAATTTCCTTTTCATGCGTTGCACATTTGGTTTTTCCATTAAGCTCAAGTTACTTATAAATTTCATATTTTGCTTCTTATATTGTCAGCAACTGCCACTATGGGACCCTAAAAAATACATTCATAAATATATTTAAATCTTAAAATATTTGGCACATCTAAGGATGTATTTTTAGATTACGATACTCAGTGGCGGCTCGTGGGTTCGCAGCCTGGGTCGGCAGATGGATGACATTTTTTTCTTTAGAAAACCTAACAATAAAATAAAACATATTCCGTTATGTAGCTCATTATAGGATTTTTAATAGTTTTAATTTTTTTTTGTTTTTTTTTAATGTGTTTTATTTATTTTTTGATTTTTTTAAATTTTTTAATTTTTTTGTGGTTTTTTAAAATTTTATCTTATATAAGTTCATTATGTTTAACATTTTCTAACCGAACTCCGTTGTTTACTAACAAGCAAAATGTTTTGTTTACCAAAAAAAATCATTTTAAGTTCACTGTAAATATGACCTTTTGATATATCGTGCTTTTATAGAGCACGAAAGAGTTCTTTCAAGTTGTCGTATAACAGACATGGCCAACAAAACGATTTATTTTTGTTTCACTTCCCGTAAGCCAGGCATACTTACTTTTGATACCAATTTTCTGAAAAAGCCCTGTTACTTCCTTTACCTCCCGTATTAATTAAGTTTGACATCTCGGGTGTCGGACGCCCATTATTTATTATTTTAACTTGCTCGTCGAATGAAAAAGATGAAAGTCCACTTTTTAAATTTAAAATATATAATGAACAATATCACTAGTTATAGTGGTTACATCTCCCTGTTCGTTTGCCGTTAGAGAGCTTCCCTCCATTTTTGTCGGAATTAAAAAATTTACAAGATTACAAGGCTTACCTGACACCTGTGAGATAAAAATAATAAAATACACTTTATTACGGAATAACACTAAAACTTCTTTTACGATATTAAAGCTCGTTTATTTTAAAAACAGTCCCAAAAAAACACTAAAATATCGATCAACACGCACTCCCGGTATAATACTAAAAATATCAATAAAAATCGATGCGGGTTTCTTCCATCAAGTTTATTGAGAACCTAAACCTAACCTCACTTTATTTTCATCGGCAAAACT
Source organism: Listronotus oregonensis (assembly GCA_019359885.1). Classification (NCBI taxonomy): domain Eukaryota; kingdom Metazoa; phylum Arthropoda; class Insecta; order Coleoptera; family Curculionidae; genus Listronotus; species Listronotus oregonensis. Next base: position 17,540 of record JAHBCN010007987.1, read on the forward strand.
GTATTTGTCGAATGTGGCTATTAATACATGAACAAAATAAATCAAATGTATGTTTGGTTGCCTATCTTATTCGCAGCTTTCTCTGTGATTTACCAATGAAACCGTACGGCAAGCCGGACCAGGGAATACCAAGGCGATTCGAAAAGTAGAAGTGGAATATAACTTTGGTATAGCTTAATCGCAGAAGTTTAACGCAAGTAAATCGGTATAGGCGGACAATAAGTAATACAACAAAAATGGCTTTCTAGTAAATAAGGTAGTTGTTCTGTAAAAAGATTAAGATTTTTGGTTTGAATGTTTTGATTTTAATTAATTATTTACTCATTGAGCACTAAGGACCAATGGGTCGGCACTGCCGACCCTGCCGTCCCTGTAAAGCCGCCACTGACGATACTATTAAAACGAGTTATTTTACCTTATGCAAGATCACTATTCTGATAGCATAATTTTTCAAAAAATATTTATTAGGTTATATTTTCTTTCCTCTGACTCATCACAGCTCTGAAGTAGTTGTCGAAGCTTTTCCGAACTGGAAATACAGTAATTACTGTGATTCATACTCTAAAAAATATCTATTCTAGTGGTTTTTTCTTAAAACCAACAAAAATAAAAACTTAGTCCAGAATAAAATAAATTATGAAATATAAAAAATGTCATTAAGTCCACACAAAAAAAAATAAAAACTCTGCAGAGTAATCTCTAATCTCACTAATTACTTTAAAACACGAAATAACACACCCAAACACAAGAAAAATGTAATACAAAAATAGAAACGTCTTTAATCCATGGCGATTTACGCCAATCAGCTGATTTTGACGTTGAGTCTAGTAATTTTTGTTTTTGAAATAGCCTGCCAACGCAAAAATGTTAGCTTGGACAAACTATACTAACGTACTGTGGGTGTCTGAGGTGTGGTAGTCAAACTCTATATTATTGCATAAGATTATAAGAAATTCTATGACCTATATTCCACCGACACATTTGACCACATTTTTACTTGCTAAGCAATTTCTTTATATAACTATGAAAATATTTTTAGAGTTACAAATTCTGATATTGACTGTGAAAAGGCAATAATGATTCTTAAAGGTCTTTTGAAACATGAATTGGAGGTCTTGGATTTTTCCCATTGTAAAATAGGAAACAAAGGAATGATGGCAATTTCAAAATTTACATTAGAAAATCCAGTAAAAGAAGTTTTGTTGGTAAATAATAAAATAGGTAAATTAAACTACAATTTGTTTAATCTATCTGTCGAAAAGTTAAACAGAAAATGATAAAATAGAATTTTGGTTTTTGTTTTTTAATATTCAGTTTTAATTTAATTAAATCGAGGGGTTCGTTGCGATCCGTCTAAACAAAGCTACGAGACGTAAAATCCTTTGATTACACAAGTCAACATTATTTGATCTACGCGGGAACGGCGGAAGCGGTTGGGTGCTACTAGGGTTTTTGAGGTCGCTGATTGCGATGAGAGGGTCGCTTAACCTCCATTACGTCAGGTTCAAGGTCATTTTAAGGTTAAGTGATAAAAAAAACCATCGGAAAAATCAAGAAAAATTCATGTATACAGAGTGTCCGAAAATGACAATGAAATATTATAAGGTACGATTCTACATAAAAAGATATGAAAAAAAGTTCATATTAACATAGGTCTGAAAATGCTTCCAGAGGGATTTATTAGGATCTACTTCCAATACAGAAATTAACTTCTACGTATATTTTAGATTGATTGGAGGTCACTTTTTGAAAATATCAGGTGACCCATATTGTAACCAGTGGCGTGGGAACAAAGGGGTGGTTAGTTATTTAGGGTCATATCTTTTTTTCGCTGAGTGTATTTTCGCTATCTTTTAAATAAATTATGTTTCGTTAAACATTTTAACGTAAAAAAAGGTCTCTTAGTATAAAGTCGTATAGTCGACGGTTTTCGAGATAAACGGACTTAAAAGGACGACTGCAGTGCGTAAATACAGTAAATAGGCTATGTAATAAAAATAAGAAGATGTAGTAGGTACCAGTAAATTCGTTTTTCTTTTTGGCAATGGGTGTAAAAGAATAACTACATTTTAAAATAGTCTTCAAGCATCTTCTGATTTCTATGATATAACCTGTTTACTGTATTTACGCTTCCGGTGTTCCCTCGTAGATCAAATGTTGACCTGTAATATCCATAAGCCCATCAGTATTTTTTATCGCTTAATGGCATGCTTTTTTTTATTTTTTATTATTTATTTTAGGAGCAAAAGGTATTTCTAGCTTAGCATACGCTGTAATACAGGAAGCTTCTAATATTCGAGTTTTGGATCTAAGTTTGAATCAACTGGGTGATGAGACTGGTAATTTACTAATAAAAAGTATTGGAAAAAACAATAAAACAATTAAGTTATTGTCAATGTCAGGTTGTGGATTTTTTATAAATGTTGAAGTAGCAAAACTCATCAAAGAAAATTCTTATTTGGAACGTCTTGATATTTCCAATAATAGATTGGGAGAGGTAAGCAGACGGTTTAAAGTGTTAATTACCGAGTTCCTAGGTTGTCGTTTTTATGATGCGGTGCTAAAAGTCACGTGTCCGGTTCGTATTTTTCATATCTACAAGCATGTAAACTAAATTCTTATTTAACCCTCTCCGCTCTGGCTCTTATCTTGGCTCGGATTTACGAACGTAGCCCTATAACGAGTACTAGAAGAGCAAGAAGTAGCTTTATACTAGACTGTAGTGTTCCTTAAACATCGATAGTACAAACTATCGATAGTTATCGATATAATTATAAAAAATATCGATATTATCGATACTATCGAGTTTCAAGTAATTCCTAAAATAAAAAAAAATAATGGAATTTGTGCGCCTCAATATGTTGATTTTTATTGTTGTGGTATATCCAAACAAAAACAAAAAGTCAGTAATGGTAGAAGCCTCATAAAAACACTCTAAATGTAAATAAATACCAGTAAGAGGAAGACAGAAGACACCTTAAAAAATAAAAAGTACACAAAGTTTGACATAAATTCAGGTACTTCCCATTTCGATACCGCAAATACATGATATGTTTTTGAAGTTACGAAATTTAACTTCTTTCTCTCTCTACTAGAGGACGATAATAACCTATACCATAGATACAATTTTAATTTTTCGATGTAGTATGTAGATTTCTCGATATATTTTTCGATAGTACGTGTACATCGATAGTATCGATGCACATGTACTATCGATAACTATCGATAGACTATCGATGTTTAAGGAACTCTACTAGACTGTGGGTAAATTTGACATAAACGTGAATAGTAATGTTTTTATGTCATAATTTTTGGTACATGGTTGGTTATCATGGTACCGTAAAGTGAGACTTGGGACCAACACTAAATATATATGAGATGTTATTGGCCTTAACACTTGGTGAAGAAAATTTTTATTTTGAAATTTGCCACAAAAAGTTTTTTATAACCTCCCCCCAAAGAAAATCTAAGTTTTAAAAGCGAATCCTTTGTATTTTTTTGTAGATTTAATCAAATTTTATTACTAAATCCCAAATTACGCAAAAATATCTGCATTTTGCTTAAAGTTAGAGGCATCTGAAATATTTGCATGAGAAAATTATTGGTAATTGTCTCGAAAGTTGCCTTCTCTCCGATTTTGACCAAATTTGGTATACGGGGGTTTTTTTCGGCGCTGATTACGAATCTGCAATTTTTTTTAGCAACGTTTCGTTTTCGAGATATTCGTCATCAAAGTTGAAAATCAAACTAACCTTATTTACACTATTCCTCCTTCTTTTTGCATAGGATTCTTAATTTTTACAGTAAATTGGCACACAATATTTTACAAACAACTTTTAAAAACTTTTTTATATTCATTTTACACCTTTTTTTCATTTAATTGCAAATCTCCACTTTCACACGCCCCAACGTGGCTTTTTGTAAACAAATATGGCTGCTGCCGTTGAACTTAAAAGTTCGCAATTTAATGGAAAAAAGGTGTAAAATAAATAAAAATACAAGGTTTTAAAAGGTGTTTATAATATTGTGTGCCACTTTAGTGTAAAAATCAAGAATTGTGTACAAAAAGAAGGGGGAATATAGTGAAAATAAGGTTAGTTTTATTTTCAACTTTGATGATGAATATCTCGAAAACAAAACGTTGCCGAAAAAAATTTGTAGATTCGTAATCAGCGCCCCAAAATAAACCCTTATACCAAATTTGGTCAAAATCGGAGAGGAGGCAACTTTCGAGACAATTACCAAATTATTAAATGAAAAACAAAATTAACTTACTATGGTTTCTAAAAAGTCATAAATAATTTTGCGAAACTTGGGAATTGACGATAAAATTTAATCTTTACGAAAACAAATACAAATTGAGGATTTTCTTTTAAAATTTAGATTTTCCCTGGGAGGGGGAGGGTAGATAACAAATCAACTTTTTTTCGCAATAGCCTAAATAAAAATTTCCTTTGCCAAAATGTTCCCCTTGGGGTCAATAGCATCCGGTATATATTTGATAAAAAAAAATAATTTTGAAATTTGCAAAAAAAAAACATATTCTTTTGGGTGCCTCGTCCCTCGAGAAAAAATCGGTCTTTCAAAAGCAAATTCTTTATTTGTATTTTTTTTCTGTGAATTTAATCATAATTTTTTGTGAGATCCTAAATTTCGTAAAAATATCGGCATTTTTCTTAAAGTTAGAGGCATCTAAAATGTTTGCCTAAGAAAACTTGTTGAGTACCTAAGACCATTTCAAATGGTTATGGATTTTAGAAAAACCTTGCAAAATTTGGGATTTGACGATAAAATTTGATCAAATTCACGAAAAAAAAAATATATAAATAGAGAAGTGCCCCCAAAGCCAATATTATCTGGTGTATATTTGGTGGTGGGTCCCATGTTTTAATTTTTAGATAAAAAATTTTGAAAATCCTAGAGACGCCAATGAGTAATTTACGCGAAATAACCTTAGAGCTAAGGGTTTGGATTACTGACTTTAAGAATGTCTTTATTTGTCTATAAAAGTTTTGTAAAGAAAAGTGCACAAGTCATCATTTAGTAACAGTAATTAGAAGTAAAACAACTTATGCTTATGTCCTAGAACCTCTTATTATACCATACATTTGTAATCTGTAGTCTGTAGTCCTGCAATATGAAGACTTATTTTTATCTTGCTTCATCATTTATTTTTTTTTATTTAAACAAATAAATGGAAATGAAAATAATAAAATCATATCATATTTAAATAAAAAACATTTTTTACATTTTTAATTATTAAAATAGGTTTATTATTTACTGTTATAAAAAGTAATACACTGGGTGTTTCTGAAAAAGATTTATTTCTGTAAATGTTTAATTTTTAAGATCCAAAATTAAACTTGGGTAAACATATGAAAGATTGCCCGGTATGATTTAATATTGAATAATTATATTTTTCTTTATACCTTTTGGATACCCTGTAAAACAAATGTTTTTATCTCCATTTGCTTGGGACTGAAAGACTTGTAACAATCATGTAACAATAAGCTCGCTTAATGTATTAGAGCTGGACCAGAAAAAATTAGGCGGATCAAAATCTTTTTTAAAACTCTAAACTTTTTTCTCTTTTGGCTATTTAAAAAAAATTGACAGGATCAGGACTTTTTACAACCTTTATTTTTTATTACACATCAGAAATAATATTTAAAACAAATACATGATGTGTTTGTTTTAAATATTATTTGTAAATTAAAGTCGGATTAAAAGTTAACTGTTTAGAATGTTAATTACATATTTATTTGTTTTTTAAATTATAGCTTGTACATGTTTCTGTACACCGTATTTCATGTAATGTTTTTCTTATTAATTCAGTACACCCTTCATTACTTGACTGTGTAGGCGACCGCAAAGATTCAATTTTCCTCCGCAGGAGCTTTACTTTTTACTTTCCGTCCGGTGCGACGGAGAAAAAAGTAATATCATAGCAACAAAGATACAAACAACAAAACAAGCGTCAACAACTCAATTTTATTAAACTAAAATTTGTATTTATTACTCAATTACATCAAATTAAATTAATAAATGTGCTTACTCATACGGAATCAATATGGAATTTAAACGCAATCGGAGACGCAAGTTTAAAAAAAAAAAATATTGTTGTTGACAGTGTCCACTGACAGCTTTATGTTACATTACTACCACAACTATTTATCGACACAGCATATTTTATTTGGAGGAAAAGTAAATTTTCTTGGCTTTCCCTCTATTACTATAACTTCAAGTCCAAAATTTCTGTCAATGACGCATCGCTCGCTTTTAGAGTGCCCCGGGTTGTGGGGGGTCAGGGGAATCAATTCCAGTGGCGTATGCATTTTAGAAAATAAATGATAAAATTTCGTCAAAACATGAAAATATTTTTTACAAGCAAAAGTTATTTTCTCACATTTTCATCAACCCTTTAAATTAGTAACAAGCCTATATTATTTTGGTATTATTCGCATTAATGAAAAATGTAATTTTTTTGCTTAATTTTGCACACCTCCTATTTTGAGGTCATAGAACACAAATTTGAGTTTTTTTGGCAATTTTTCAACGTTTTTCCCAAAAAAAAAAATACATTTTTTACTTTAATTTTACCTTTTCTGATTTTATTTTGCTACATGAAAAAAATAATAAAATTTTAGTCTTAACATAAATTAAAAAAGATGTAAAAGCAGAACGATAGACAATCCAAGTACACCGACTTGCCAATTCACCACCGATCTTGCAATCTCAATATTAAATACGATATTTACACGCATTGCTTCATCAAAAATATCCACTATATAAAGAACACGAAGGCTCTGAGATCATCAGCTTGTAGAATCCAATAAATATTTCGGGTCTTTCGTGTTCCATATTTAGGATTTCCATATCGAGAATATTTTTGATCAAACATTGTGGGTCGAGCGAAGCAAGGTTCGCATACCTTATAAAAATGTCATAAAGAAAACTATTACAACCTGGTAACAGGTCAACATTTTTAGAATTTCGAGTTGAATTCGGACGTAAACGTTTTACCACCTACTTTTTATTGAAAATTAAGGTTTTTTCCTTACTTTTTAAGTGTTTTTTTTTTTAATATTAATTTAGTATGAGTTTTTTAAATATGTTTTCGTGCAAATGACAGAATTTAAAGGAATATGTCTTAAAATGGAATTAAACAATTCAATTATTATTATTTTTTAAATACTATAAGAGGCTGCCAAAAAACAGCCTCTGATTCATGTTTAACAATCGAAAAGTAAAAAGTGTACAAAAAAATAGCGAAAAAGTCGCATTTTCCAGTATCCGCATAATTACTAATATTGATTTTTTCGCCTTTTAAAACTCTGAATACCGTACGCGAATTAACTTTTGTTAAAGTTGCACATATCTCTGCAGCATCCAAAGTGGTTAGTTCTGGAATTCGTTCCCGAATTCCATGGTAAACATTTTTAACCATTATTCGTTCTTTTAACGTTAACTGAGTTTTTTTTATAGACGGATAACTAGTTAAAGGTTGGTTAATATTCATAGTTTACAGAATTAAAAGCACTTAACAACACTATATCTTTATATACAATTATATACACTAAATAAGATAAACTATTATAAAATTGGCTCAAAACAATATCTATATACTACAATTATTAGAAATTTATAATATTTAGAAAATACCCTGTATAGCAATTAAAATTTAAACTTACAAAATCTGTCCATAATCAATAATAACTAAATAAAATCATCGAACAGCACGAAAACCCTGTCGATACCAAAAACATTAAAAACTAGATAGACTACACAATTCATTCATAAATGTCAGCTAAACACAATCAGACATTCGATAACTTTTCTTAAATGAGTAGAAGAATGATAGCCTTATCGCAGTCATACACGAAGTGGGAAAATGGCAACACTGTCACAGATGTCCAGAGAAACTTACCAGTGGCGTACATTTTAAATAATTTGTTTTTACTTTAAAATCTTTAAATTACTAGCGGTTTCGCATAAATGATGCATTTGAATATTTATTTTAACCATTTTACCAATAAGATAATTAAATTACAATTTTGTTGTTAACTTTGTGACCCCACATTTAAAAGAAGAAAAATTTATTCTAATATCCTCCAATATTGTAGGGAAAAATTAAATAAGGCTATAAGAAAAATATATTTATATTTTTATTTAATCAAACATATGTACAAAAAGGGCTTATCTATCGAATAAAACATTTTTAAACTTATACCCAGAGCTGTCAAAGTACTCTTAAATAGTACTTCAAGTACAAGTACTAAGTTTTTAATTTTTTAAATTTACTTCAAGTATTTTAATGTTGGCATTTGACGAATAAGAACCAACCTTCAACAGGCTATAATTCCGTATAGTATTGGGTCCATGGACATCATAAGCCCACCGTTCTTGGTATTTTTTTATAAGCTATATTTTTTGTAAGAATGATATTTTCGATAAAATGCTTACTTTTTGAGTTATTTGCGAAAAACCGTTTGAAAACGTGTTTGTTTTAGTTGAAAAATTGACATATTCAATTGCGAATAACTCGGAAAGTAATGCCTTTCGAAAAAAACTTTATGAAACAAAAGTTGCTTAAAATTATTTAATCTATCCACTTCCATATTTATTTTTGATAAAAAATTCCACCCCCGAGAAGGGGTGCAATTCACCCCCAGGGAAAAAGCGGCAATTTTTGAGGGGTAAACATTTTTATAGAGGATATTAACTATGAAGTTTAATAGTTTATTTTAAATTTTATACACAGCAGCTGGGTTCCAAGGTAATAATCCAAGGTGACTTCGCTACTATACATAATTTTTAAAATCACCTGGCATATGGAAAGTCCCACCAAAATGATCTGTCTTTTTGAGAATCTTATTTTTTAGTTATAAATAATACCCTATTAAAATTTCAAGTTGTCTCAAATACATTTTTTTATGTTTTTTGCAAAACATTTTTGCACGCGCCTGGCAAGGTTAAAACCCCCACAAAATCGTCTGGCTTATTATTTTTTTAAATTCTTTAAACATTCAACTACAACATATAAAAAATGCATATTGCCTTAAATACATTTTTGGAAAGAAAATAAATATTTTTAAAAATTTAGGGATTGATTAAGCCCCGCTACTCACCAGCCAGGTCTGCAGTTCCGTGTTGGGGTTTAATAGGAGAAGTATATGACAAGTTTTCAGCTTGCCTCAAATACTTACCCAAAAAATGCTGCCAGCTCTCAGGCTACTAAAACTTGTATGATATATTTTTTTCGTCATTCTAAATTATATTTTTGATATACCTTTCAAAAAAAATAGATTTTTTAAAGAGCGAAACCTATTTTAAATATACCAGAAATTAAATAATTATAAAACACATTGTTGGAAAAAAATTAGAAAAAAAACTAAGTAATGGGAACTTACCCAAGTGCACTATTAGGAGAAGTTTCAATTGAGGCATCGTCACTAACAGTAGACTGCAAGCTAGAGCTCGAGCTAAAATAAATTTTTTGATCATGTAAAATCTACTACTTATTTGTTTAAAGCGCAATGATGACAAAGACTAAATCCACTAAAACTCTATCTTTTAAGCAATAAATATATATGAAATTAATGTACTGATCTAGAAGAGGGATAGTGCAAAAACACGGAAACATTTTCACGCGGTAAAGCATCTGGCCTTATCTGTTTACGTCCATTAGGTTGACAAATAATATCCGTTCCATCAAAATGATCTGAACATATGTCAGGTTGCTTTGGAACATTGTTATTGTCTTGTAAACCAAAAACTGAGAGCCACACACGTTTTTTTCCAAATTTGTCGGAAACCTGAAGTAAATATAAACTGTTAATTTATGCGTATAGAAACATATTATTTTAGTAAGCATAAACATTCATACCCTTAACCAACAATTATTTAGGATATTGTATTAATTAGAAAATAAAACCTTTTCAACATTCTTAATAATAAATAACAAACATACACACAAATTAAATTCGGCTATAACCACGCCACTGGCCACTGGCCATGCGGTTGACATAACCTATAACTTTAATTACCTGTGAAAAGACACTTCTGGGTTTTTATAATCCTTTTTCTTACAAATAAGACACGATCGACTCATAATTAAATGTTTTTACACATAAAAATCAAGTTTTGGTTAGTTTAACAGCACAAAATCGTAAACACACTTATTCCAAACACAAGCGAAAACTGACAATGCAGCACACGGCAAAAATGAATGAAATGACGTGAACGCGCATTACGCGATAATGGCGGAGTTGTCGATGTTTAAATTAAATTTGTACTTTATTTTTATTTTTTATAAAAAATATTGTTAAAAGTAGTAAAAACTATGATATTAAAAGGTTGTTTGTTTTGAAGTTCGTTTATACTTATTTTAATTAAGAAAGTTTTAAGGTAAACAAGAAAATTTTTGTAAATTGGCATAAGGAGAATTACCAAGTGAGTCCAAGTGGCCTTAAATAATCAGCCACTTCGCTGAATTTGGCAACTCTATACCAATGTATGATTTCAATCAAATGTAAATAATGGAGTCTATCTTGTTTTTAATGTTTTTGGTCGATACGCTTATATTTTCAAGTCTCTTCAAGTTGTAAACTAGGGAATGTGTGTTGCCACTTTTATTGTCTTCCCGATAACAATGATTTCAATACATATTGGCGTGCTATTTTAAGTGCGATCGCTATCTGATGATTTTTTCTTGCGTGTGTTAGATTTTTATTCAGCCGCTTCGTCGGTTGGGTGGCCGGTATTAAATGAGTCACTGACAGAAATTTTGGACTTTAGGTATAGCCTCACTCCGTTCGGCTGTTAAACACGAGCGCGCCATGAAAGATATCACTTTTTCTTCTTATAAAATAATATACTATTATCATACTTATCAACTTAGTAGCGATTTCATAACGCGATTTTCTACAACTTCATTTCCTCTTTTTGTAAGTTCAGCTGGTCGGTTAGCCAAAAATGTAATTTCAAAAAAGTGAGATAAAAATGGATGTTTTTTTAATTTCATGGATCAGCTTCTCAAATGCTCTCAATGCACCATAATTGAGTATGCCTTGTGGTATTTTATTTGGAGGTCTACCCGCTGTAATTTTAAAATTTCTTAGTAGTCGTAATCAACTTGCAAGAAAATCTTCTTCCTCGCTCGTATGTTCTTACTGCTAAGTGGCAAAACTGCCTTTAATAGGTATATGCTCGAAGGTCACCACAAAAATGGACGTCGCGTGACATCACACTACTACCGCGTATTAATCAAGGAATTTTAAAGCTTAATAGAAACCCAATACTATGGCCTATTCGATCAAAAAAAGTCCGGCCCACTATGAAAATAACTGTCATGAGAGTCCCCCTCGATTCTGCGCAGTAACAAAATTCCCCAAAATATTGTAAGTGATGCCTACCTACACACAGTTTGTAGGTAGGCAACACATTATCTTTTGATAAAGCCGGAGTCCCGTTTTCGTGTGCGACGGCGCGGTGTTTATGAAACCATACTCGCGTAATAATTTCGACTGTTTGCCTTGTGTGATTTTATTTTGTGGTTGCAGTTTTTTGGATTGATAAAAACCTTCATATTTTAGTGATTATTGGTTTATTTAATTGTGACTATAATTTTATGTTTATTGTTTGTTACTTACAATATAGTAACTAAATGCCTGAAAGTTAAGTGGTTTTGTTTTTCAAATCCAAGGGTAACATAGGTACCCGGGATACCCCTGATTAGAAAAACAAGCGCAGGTCAATTTAAATATAACTTTCACGAGACCATGAACTTATCTTGAATTGGGGCTTCAAAAATCTTGTCTAGTTCACAGTCGTGTTCGGTGTCGCGAAAAGAAGTTTTTTAATCATTTTGGCGTTACTATTAAGAACAACCTTAACTGACACAAACACATTACATCAATAGCCTCAGCTGCTTTAAAAAAGCTTGGATTCCTCTTTTGAGCCAGTAAGTATTTTTATCCGTCTTATCTGTATACTCTGTATGTATTCTAATCAGACCATCTTTAGAATATTGTTCTCATGTCTGGGCAATTGTATTTCCTACAACTCTTATCATTTTTGATTTCATTCGAAAAAGATATATTTGTCTCAATAATGATCCCACGCTTACAGAAAAGCTTCCTTCTCTTTCCTACCGATGGGCTGGAGGAAATATTTTGCATTTTAATAGGTATTTTCACGGCTTCTACTTCAAGGCGTTTGCAAGTATAATCCATCTGATAGCTTCCAACAGAGCAACACGTAGTGCCCCTTTTATGCATCCTTTTGCAGTCCAACTTAAAAGGCCCCGCACTTCCCACTCTTTGTTCCATCATCCCCAGAGTGTCTAGACTGAAATCTGCTATCCGCAGAAAATTTCCCTTCTTCAAATCTTTAGGTCTGGTGTAAATTAACTCCCCTTTACCACACTTAAAATTACGTTAGTGTTGAGTTAAAGTGAAGTTATCCATAAAAGGCCAGCCATAAAATCTTCTCAATGGTGCAGATTGTGCCGCCCGGCCTACTACCTAATTCCAGGCCAGTTTTTTAAACAAATTAGAATAAAAATATATTTTTATAGAAAAATTAATATTTATAGAGGGTGTTCCTAAAAGGTCTGTACAATGTTAATTTTGTCAAAAAATTATGTTAATTTTAGACATAAAATACTTAAAGATGTTGTTTAAAAAAAAAAATAAACGCTAAGAAAAAAACAATATTAAAAAAAAATGTTTAAAAATAAACTACTTGAAAAATTTGTCGTTTTAAAGTTTCCTTGCCTTGCAAAATTGAGAAAAAAATCATATAAAAATGACGTTTTTATAGTTTGATAGCTAAGACCTTCTTGTGTGCTTCCAAAAAAATACAGAAATGTTCTTTTAAACCCCAAAGAACTAAATGGCGTCTACTGTGAGTGCTGGCAAGCCTCGCAAAATTGAAAAAAAATAAATTATATAAAAAATGACGTTTTTTAAAGTTTGACAGCTAAGACCTTCTTGTGTTGCTTCCAAAAAATATAGAAATGTTCTTTTAAACATAAAGAACTAAATGGCGTCTACTGGAGTGCTGGCAAGCCTCGCAAAATTGAGAAAAAAAAAAATCATATAAAAATGAGGTTTTAAAGTTTGACAGCTAAGACCTTCTTGTGTTGCTTCCAAAAAAATATAGAAATGTTCTTTTGAGCCTAAAGAACTAAATAACGTTTACTGTGAGTGCTGGCAAGCCTCGCAATATTGAAAAAAAAGATAAATCATTTAAAAAATGACGTTTTTTTAAAGTTTGACAGCTAAGACCTTCTTGTGTTGCTTCCAAAAAAATATAGAAATGTTCTTTTAAACCTAAAAAACTAAATAACGTTTACTGTGAGTGCTGGCAAGCCTCGCAATACTGAGAAAAATAAATAAATCATATAAAAAATAAAGTTTTTTTAAAGTTTGACAGCTAAGACCTTCTTGTGTTGCTTCCAAAAAAATATGGAAATGTTCTTTTAAACCTAAAGAACTAAATGGCGTCTACTGTGAGTGCTGGCAAGCCTCGCAAAATTGAGAAAAAAAATAAATCATATAAAAAATGAAGTTTTTTTAAAGTTTGACAACTAAGTCCTTCTTGTGTTGCTTCCAATAAAATACAGAAATGTTCTTTTAAACCTAAAGAAATAAATGGCGTCTACTGTGAGTGCTGGCAAGCCTCGCAAAATTGAGAAAAAAAATAAATCATATAAAAAATGACGTTTTTTTAAAGTTTGACAGCTAAGACCTTCTTGTGTTGCTTCCAAAAAAATATAGAAATGTTTTTTTAAACCTAAAGAACTAAATAGCGTCTACTGTGAGTGCTGGCAAGCCTTGCAATATTGAGAAAAAAAATAAAACATTTACAAAATGACGTTTTTTTAAAGTTTAACAGCTAAGACCTTCTTGTGTTGCTTCCAGAAAAATATAGAAATGTTCTTTTAAACCTAAAGAAATAAATGGCGTCTACTGTGAGTGCTGGCAAGCCTCGCAAAATTGAGAAAAAAAATAAATCATATAAAAAATGACGTTTTTTAAAGTTTGACAGGTAAGACCTTCTTGTGTTGCTTCCAAAAAAATATAGAAATGTTCTTTTAAACCTAAATAACTAAATGGCGTTTACTGTGAGTGCTGGCAAGCCTCGCAATATTGAGAAAAAAAATAAAACATTTACAAAATGACGTTTTTTTAAAGTTTGACAGCTAAGACCTTCTTGTGTTGCTTCCAAAAACATATAGAAATGTTCTCTTAAGCCTAAAAAACCAAATGGCTTTTACTGTTAGTGCTGGCAAGCCTCGCAAAATTGAGAAAAAAATAAATCATATAAAAAATGACGTTTTTTTAAAGTTTGACAGCTAAGACCTTCTTGTGTTGCTTCCAAAAAATATAGAAATATTCTTTTAAACCTAAAGAACTAAATGGCGTCTAATGTGAGTGCTGGCAAGCCTCGCAAAATTGAGAAAAAAAAATCATATAAAAAATAAAGTTTTTTTAAAGTTTGACAGCTAAGACCTTCTTGTGTTGCTTCCAAAAAAATATAGAAATGTTTTTTTAAACCTAAAGAAATAAATGGCGTCTACTGTGAGTGCTGGCAGGCCTCGCAAAATTGAGAAAAAAAATAAATCATATAAAATATGACGTTTTTTTTAAGTTTGACAGCTAAGACCTTCTTGTGTTGCTTCCAAAAAAATACAAAAATGTTCTTTTAAACCTAAAGAACTAAATGGCGTCTACTGTAAGTGCTGGCAAACCTCGCAAAATTGAGAAACAAAAAATCATATAAAAAATGACGTTTTTTTAAAGTTTGACAGCTAAGACCTTCTTGTGTTGGTCTTAGCTGTCAAACTTTAAAAAAACGTCATTTTTTATGATTCATTTTTTTTTCTCAATTTTGCGAGGCTGTAAGGGCTGGCACTTACAGTAGACGCCATTAATTTCTTTAGGTTTAAAAGAACATTTCTATATTTTTTTGGAACCAACACAAGAAGGTCTTACTGTCAAACATAAAAAAACGTCATTTTTTATATGATTTATTTTTTTCTCAATTTTGCGAGACTTCCAGCACTACAGTAGACGCCATTTAGTTCTTTAGGTTTAAAAAACATTTCTATATTTTTGGAACAACACAGAAGATCTTAGCTGTCAAACTTTAAAAAACGTCATTTTTTTAATTTATTTTTTCTCAATTTTGCGAGGCTTGCCAGCATTTACGTAAACGTTATTTAGTTCTTTAGGGTTTAAAGAACATTTCTATATTTTTTGGAACAACACAAGAAGGTCTTAGCTGTCAAACTTTAAAAAACTTCATTTTATGTTTTATTTTTTCTCAATTTTACAAGGCTTGCCAGCATCACAGTAGACGCCATTTAGTTATTTAGGTTTAAAGAAAATTTTATATTTTTTTGGAAGCAACACAAGAAGGTCTTAGCTGTCAAACTTTAAAAAACATCATTTTATATGATTTATTTTTTCTCAATTTTGCAAGAGCTTGTTAGCACTCACAGTAGACGCCATTAATCTTTAGGTTTAAAACAACATTTCTATATTTTTTGGAAGCAACACAAAAGGTCTTAGCTGCAAACTTTAAAAAACGTAATTTTTATATGATTTATTATTTTCTCAATTTTGCGAGGCTTGCCAGCACTCACAGTAGAGCCATTTATTCTTTAGGTTTAAAAGAACATTTCTATTTTTTGGACAACACAGAAGGTCTTAGTGTCAAACTAAAAAACGTCATTTTTATATATTTATTTTTTCTCAATTTTGCGAGGCTTGCTAGCACTCACAGTAGACGCCATTTATTTCTTTAGGTTTGAAAGAACATTTCTATATTTTTTGGAAGCAACACAAGAAGGTCTTAGTGTCAAACTATAAAAAACGTCATTTTTTATATGATTTTTTTCTCAATTTTACGAGAGCTTGCCAGCACTCACAGTGACCATTTAGTTCTTAGGTTTAATAAAATTTCTATATTTTTTGGAAGAACACAAGAAGTCTTATGTAAACTTTAAAAACCTCATTTTATATGATTTTTTTTCCATTTTGCGAGGCTTGCCAGCCTCATGACTATTTGTTCTTAGTTTAAAGAACATTTCTTATTTTTGAAGCAACACAAAAGGTTTAGCTGTCAAACTATAAAAAAACGTCATTTTTATATGATTTATTTTTTTCCCAATTTGCGAGGCTTGCCAGCACTTACAGTGACGCCATTTAGTTCTTTAGGTTTAAAGGACATTTCTATATTTTTTGAGCAACACAAGAAGGTTAGCTTCAAACTTTAAAAAAACGTCATTTTTATATAATTTATTTTTTTCTCAATTTTGCGAGTCTTGCCAGCATTTACAGTAAACGTTATTTAGTTTTTAGGTTTAAAAGAACATTTTTTATATTTTTTTGGAGCAACACAAGAAGGTCTTAGCTGTCAAACTTTAAAAAAAAACGTCATTTTTTATATGATTTTTTTTTTTCAATTTTCGAGACTTGCCAGCACTCACAGTAGACGCCATTAAGTTCTTTAGGTTTAAGAGAACATTTCCATATTTTTTTGGAAGCAACACAAGAAGGTCTTGGCTGTCAAACTTTAAAAAAAAACGTATTTTTTATATGATTTATTTTTTTCTCAATATTGCGAGGCCTGCCAGCACTCACAGTAAACGTTATTTAGTTCTTTAGGCTCAAAAGAACATTTCTATATTTTTTTGGAAGCAACACAAGAAGGTCTTAGCTGTCAAACTTTAAAAAAACCTCATTTTTTATATGATTTATTTTTTTTCTCAATTTTGCGAGGCTTGCCAGGACTCACAGTAGACGCCATTTAGTTCTTTATGTTTAAAAGAACATTTCTATATTTTTTTGGAAGCAACACAAGAAGGTCTTAGCTGTCAAACTTTAAAAAAACGTCATTTTTTATATAATTTATTTTTTTCTCAATTTTGAGGCTTGCCAGCACTCACAGTAGACGCCATTTAGTTCTTTAGGTTTAAAAGAACATTTCTATATTTTTTTGGAAGCAACACAAGAAGGTCTTAGCTGTCAAATTATAAAAAAACATCATTTTTTATATGATTTATTTTTTTTCTCAATTTTGCGAGGCTTGCGAGCACTCACAGTAGACGCCATTTAGTTCTTTAGATTTAAAAGAACATTTCTATATTTTTTTGGAAGCAACACAAGAAGGTCTTAGCTGTCAAACTTTAAAAAAACATAATTTTTTATATGATTTTTTTTTCTCCATTTTGCGAGGCTTGCCAGCACTTACAGTACACGCCATTTAGTTCTTTATGTTTAAAAGAACATTTCTATATTTTTTTGGAAGCAACACAAGAAGGTCTTAGCTGTCAAACTATAAAAAAACGTCATTTTTTATATGAATTTTTCTCCATTTTGCGAGGCTTGCCAGCACTTACAGTACACGCCATTTAGTTCTTTATGTTTAAAAGAACATTTCTATATTTTTTTGGAAGCAACACAAGAAGGTCTTAGCTGTTAAACTATAAAAAAACGTCATTTTTTATAAAATTTATTTTTTTTCTCAATTTTGCGAGGCTTGCCAGCATTTACAGTAAACGTTATTTAGTTCTTTAGGTTTAAAAGAACATTTCTAATTTTTTTGGAAGCAACTCAAGAAGGTCTTAGCTGTCAAACTTTAAAAAAAAACGTTATATTTTATATGATTATTTTTTTTTCTCAATTTTGCGAGGCTTGCCAGCACTCACAGTAGAAGCCATTTAGTTCTTTAGGTTTAAAAGAACATTTCTATATTTTTTTGGAAGCAACACAAGAAGGTCTTAGCTGTCAAACCTTAAAAAAACTTCATTTGTTATATGATTTTTTTCAATTTTGCGAGGCTTGCCAGCACTCACAGTAGACGCCATTTAGTTCTTTAGGTTTAAAAGAACATTTCCATATTTTTTTGGAAGCAACACAAGAAGGTCTTAGCTGTCAAACTTTAAAAAAACGTCATTTTTTATATGATTTTTTTTCTCAATATGCGAGGCTTGCCAGAACTCACAGTAAACGTTATTGAGTTCTTTAGGTTTAAAAGAACATTTCTATACTTCGTTTCACGAGGGTTTGTACTTTTGTCATCAATTGCCTTACCTTTTTTAACAAATTAAAAAGATTAAAAACAGACTGAAACAAATTAATGACGTCAAAAAGGTTGGTCGTTTCTTAAAATCAAAATGGCTGCCGTTCAGCAGCTGGTTTTTTAAAGCTACAATAATAATATCCTAAAATATGGGTTATGAAATTATGTCGTTCTTCAAACTTGTCAAAAAAATTGTTTTGTCAAAAGTAACGTCAGATTTTATTTTCATTTTCGTATTTTTATTGTGTAAAATGCCTCGACGGTATTCAGAAGATAAACAAAATATTATTTTAAACCTTATTGACTATTTCACATTTACTGTATTTATGAAAAACACCAAACATTAAATTATTATACGATATTCTATGGAAAAATGAAAAATTGAGAAAAGGAAATACTTTTTTGTATAAACAAGATGTATAAAACCACTTTGTATGCGTTTAAGTATTTTGGATCTCTTAAAGGAACTTTATGGGCCTAATTGCACCATTTTATGAATAAACTTGACTTTGTTAAGTCGACTTAAAAGTAAAGCCAAGCTTGACTTTTGTTCGGGTTGCAACTTAGTTAAACCTAGTAAGTGATAATGCTGGCATTTATTTTTTTTTCTCAATTTTGCGAGGCTTGCCAGCACTCACAGTAAACGTTATTTAGTTCTTTAGGCTCAAAAGAACATTTCTATATTTTTTTGGAAGCAACACAAGAAGGTCTTAGCTGTCAAACTTTAAAAAAACGTCATTTTTTATATGATTTATTTTTTTTCTTAATTTTGCGAGGCTTGCCAGCACTCACAGTAGACGCCATTTATTTCTTTAGGTTTAAAAGAACATTTTTGTATTTTTTTGGAAGCAACACAAGAAGGTCTTGGCTGTCAAACTTTAAAAAAACGTCATTTTTTATATGATTAATTTTTTTCTCAATATTGCGAGGCTTGCCAGCACTCACAGTAGACGCCATTTAGTTCTTTAGGTTTAAACGAACATTTTTATATTTTTTTGGAAGCAACACAAGATGGTCTTAGCAGTCAAACTTTAAAAAAACGTCATTTTTTATATGATTTATTTTTTTTCTCAATTTTGCGAGTCTTGCCAGCACTTACAGTAGACGCCATTTATTTCTTTAGGTTTAAAAGAACATTTCTATATTTTTTTGGAAGCAACACAAGAAGGTCTTAGCTGTCAAACTTTAAAAAAACGTAATTTTTTATATGATTTTTTTTTCTCAATATTGCGAGGCTTTCCAGCACTCACAGTAGACGCCATTTAGTTCTTTAGGTTTAAAAGAACATTTCTATATTTTTTTGGAAGCAAGACAAGAAGGTCTTAGCTGTCAAACTTTAAAAAAACGTCATTTTTTATATGATTTATTTTTTTTTCTCAATTTTGCGAGGCTTACCAGCCCTTACAGTAGACGCCATTTATTTCTTTAGGTTTAAAAGAACATTTCTATATTTTTTTGGAAGCAACACAAGAAGGTCTTAGCTGTCAAACCTTAAAAAAACGTTATTTGTTATGATTTATTTTTTTTTCTCAATTTTGCCAGGCTTGCCAGCACTCACAGTGGACGCCATTTAGTTCTTTAGGTTTAAGAGAACATTTCCATATTTTTTTGGAACCAACACAAGAAGGTCTTAGCTGTCAAACTTTAAGAAAACGTCATTTTTTATATGATTTATTTTTTTTCTCAATTTTGCAAGGCAAGGAAACTTTAAAACGACAAATTTTTCAAGTAGTTTATTTTTAAACATTTTTTTTAATATTGTTTTTTTCTTTGCGTTTATTTTTTTTTAAACAACATCTTTAAGTATTTTATGTCTAAAATTAACATAATTTTTTGACAAAATTTACATTGTACAGACCTTTTAATAACACCCTCTATAAATATAAATTTTTCTATAAAAATATATTTTTATTCTAATTTGTTTAAAGAACTGGCCTGGAATTAGGTAGTAGGCCGGGCGGCACAATCTGCACCATCGAGATCATTTTATGGCTGGCCTTTTATGGATAACTTCACGATATAAAAAAAAATGTTATGTAAAAAATTCCATATTTCTTGTTAAATTTGTTTATGTTATCTGCATGAGGTAACACTATTTTATTGTACTTTTATACAAATTATAAATTTATAAAATATTGTATTATCCTAAAACACAAACAACCAGTTTAAATTATGGTAAGTTTTTACTCTTTTTTACCCTTGCCGATTTCTATGATTTTTTGCATACAGAGGCGCTTGTTACCTTTACAAGGGTTTAAGGGCAACTCCCTTGGGTAACTTTGAGACTCTCTTAATCTCTACATTGATCTCAGGGGCAGTTAAGCTTGTTTTCCAAGCTAAACTTGGAGGAGTTCGTCCTTGCCCTTTTTTTTCTATCCGGCTGTGATGTAAGTGCTCTGGTTTAAGGTGCTACGGAATCCTAACCGTATGCGGATCGTTAGTCGTGTCATCTTATTAAAGTAAAAAGGATATAGAAACCCTTAGCAGAAGCTGGAGATGGCATTTTATGGGTTCATAAGTAATTTCCTGACATTATTCCTGTTTGTTCCCGATTTTGGCGGATTAACCCGTGGGAACCCGCGCCGCGGGTTTTTCCGCGATGTTCCTTGAAGTTTCCCCTTTCTAAAGAACCCTAGTTTGTCACGGGTTATCGCGGGTTAAGCCCTTAAAACTTAAATAATAAAATCCCTTGTCAAAATTAATAAAAAAAAAATTCTTCCCCTTTGTTCCCGAATTTCTCCTGGAAACCCGCTAGAACCCGTTCTGCGGATTTCACAGGACGGTTCCCTGATATGTATCCCTTAAGAAAAACCCAACCCGGTGGCGGGTTATCGTGGGTTACCCCTGAAAAATCACCCTGGAAGAGTCTAATGTAAAAATCCGATAAAATGCCTATTTCCCTGTTACCCCGAATTTCTCCTGGAAACCCGCTAGAACCCGTTCTGCGGATTTCACAGGACGGTTCCCTGATATATGTCCTTTAAGAAAAACCCAACCCGGTAGCGGGTTATCATGGGTTTCCTACTGAAAATCGCCAAAGAAAATTGAAATTGTTACTTTTTCCCACTTTATCCCGTTTTTCCCTATTTAACCCACGGGAACCCCCGTTCTAGTATATGTCGTTTGATCCCTTATTAAATCCCCTTTATAAAAATCCCCACTATGTCGCGGGTTAATCCCGGTTTCCCGAGTTATCCCTTGTTGGAAACAAAAGCGCCTGCCAACTTAGTGCAATGTGGTGGCGACATTTTGCCCCGTTCCTGAAAATAAAATAAACAAAAATCTCCACGTCCTGGGAAACAAGACACAGGCCTGCCTGATGAATTCAAGGCGGCCAAATTGTCTGTTTCTTTCCTGAAATAAAAATGGGGAACGATTTTCAAAGCTTCTTGAAAAAGAAACTACTGTTATTCTTAAAAAGAATATTTCAAATAAAACACCAAAATAAACTTCAACGCCCAAAGCTCCTGTCGCACTTCACCTCGATAACCAAAACACGGGAGCGCAGAAATAGCAGCCAAATCTCCAGAACAGCCCAAAAGAAAAAATAAAATAATAATCTGATTTAACTTTCCCTAACTTAACCTAATTCCACCTGGAGAGCCGTAGAGACGGCATCCCCGGTATTTGGAACGATGTTGCTTATTCAAGCGCTGGACATCGACTGACTCACAGAATAAAAAAGGGGTTAGAGAAATCCAAACCTCGTGCTTTCTGAACGCAGCTATTTTCTGTCAGTACAGTAGCGACAAACGCCTGGCCAATCAACTAATAAAAGCATATAATAAAAAGGCGAATGCGCTGGTAGTACTATAAATTTTATTCTACTTTTATTTTTCCCCAATTCCAACAAAATAAGATTTTGCTAAAATACATCTTAACAACTGATTATTTTAATAAATTAGCAGTTGTTAAGTAAGATTTTAGCAAAATTTTTCTTTGTTAGGATTGGGTAAAATTTTAAACTTGCAAAAATAAAACAAACAAAAAATGTTATTATTAACAATATATTATAAATTAATTTGTTATAAATAAAATATTTTGAGAAAACCAGGAAACTCTTGGGACATTTGCCCCAAATTTTCAATAAACAACAACAAATAAAATTACATTCCAAAAATAACAGTAACAAATAAAACATAAAAATAAAACATGAAATTTAGAAAAATGAAAAATATTTTTGATAACAACATTTTTTATACCTGAATAACACAGGAAAAATAAAATATATTCAAAAAATTAACCATAAAACTTCTAAAACTATCACAGCCGGGGTTGGATGAGATACTTCTAAAACTGTCACAGCCGGGGTTGATGAATCATGCTAAAAGGTTCCTATAAAACAAAAAGCTAGGCAGTATTCGCTTATTAAAAACAGACTAAAAATAAAAAATATGATATGGGAACTTTTGCTATTAATTTGGGAAAAGACAGAAGCAGACAGCGGGCAAAAATATAAAGAATTTAAATTAATGTGGTAATTGAAAAAAAAACATAAATATTTATAATAAATGGAAAAATTATTATTTTTAAAGTTAGGGTTTAAAAATTTATAAAATTACGGTCTGAAAAAGAGTCTGAAAAAAGAGCTTGCATAAGGTTCGAAATATTGTTGCCTAAATAAATTTTCAATTTTATTCTTGTAAACATTCTCATCCAAATATTTGTAAATATCACTGTAGTCTGTTTACAAGATTGACTAAAATTCACTAGCAAATTTAAGCCTTCGTTCGCTATCAAACTCTTTAAACATTACAAATAAATTTGTCGGTTACCTCCACTAAAAAGAATTACTCTGACAAGTTAAACATGAAATTGAAATTTTTTAAAAAAGGTATAAAAAACATTATTTAAAATTTTAATTTTAGGGTTGTCCCAAAGGTTTTGAGAGGTAAATTTTGAAAAAATCAAATTTTCCGTAACTGTGTTCTTTTAAAAAAGGGAATTTAAAAAGGGTGACCAAGGGCAGCTCTTTTTTTTAACGAGAAGGATCCTCAAGATTTGCATAATTTAATTTTGAACAACGGTCCTCACAAAAAACATTTTTCAATCTTTTTAGGGACTTAAAATACATTTAATTCTCCCAAACCAACGATAAGGGGTCTCGAAGAAAAGAAAAAACTTTTTGTTCTTAAAATCTGTGCTTAAATTTTACAAAAAGGCGTTTCGCAACATGGATAATTACAAGAATATTTCAGCCTACATGCTGTGTTTGGGGCCATTGCGAAGATATTTTCA
Source organism: Listronotus oregonensis (assembly GCA_019359885.1). NCBI lineage: Eukaryota > Metazoa > Arthropoda > Insecta > Coleoptera > Curculionidae > Listronotus > Listronotus oregonensis. The sequence continues at coordinate 40,871 of JAHBCN010007987.1, forward strand.
AAGAATCTTTGGGTTTTAAAATCGAAGAAGCTTTCTTTTTTAAAATATT
>JAHBCN010007988.1:0-40973 GCA_019359885.1 Listronotus oregonensis
TGTTGCCTTGAACAAGTAGAGTTTTTAACTTTACCAAAAAACTTTTTTGATTGGGGGTCATCCATTAATCACTTGACGATCAAAAGGGGGGAAGAGAGTTCGACTAAAATCACGAAACATCACAAAGTAGGAGGGGGGTGTAGTGAGATATCACGTGTATTTATTTTGTCTTTGAACGCGCGATTTCTTCGACTCGCCATTGCCAGGCAACGATTTCCTATTCATATCACTATTCTTAATTTTCGGAATTTAATTAAATTATTTTTACCTGTAATTACAGATAATACTCTAAAATTTTTAAGATACTTTGTACTACAAAAATAAACGTGATTTCGAGTAGGGGAAGGGGATTAGTCTTAAACCTCACCACGTATCACCAGGAGGGAGAGAAGGTTAAAAAAAATGCTAAAAAAATCACGTGATTAATGGACGATCCTTTACTGGACTGTGCTTTAGTATATTTTTAAATTTGCAGTTTCACTAACATTTGTCATTTACTCAAATCATAACCACATAAGGAAATGAGAAGCAAAATTTTTCGTTTGAAAAAAAAAATCGCAAAACTTGATGAAACTTTTTCTTAACATTTTTGTTATGATTTATACTATCGTAAGATTCTTTAAAAGCTTAAAAGGTTTTAAATTTCACAAATTGTACTTGGTTAAATTTTAAAGTAATTCATGAAACATTACAGTTATAGCGAGTTAAAGTAAAAACTTCATTATTTCTCGAGTAAAAAAGTATTTTTTATTGTTATTGAACATATTCTATCACTGCAATTTTTTTCTTATCGGTCATTCCATTTTCAGATCTTTTTCCAGGGTTGAGCTGCAAGCCTAACTAATTGTAAACCTATATTTTCTAAACAAGAAATATGTTTTGCATTTTCTTTGAAAATATATTTTGCGGTTAAAAGCTTTTGTTGGGGCAAAATGAAAATGTAGATGCTTTCAAACAATGCAAAAAGAAAAAACACGTCTACTTTTTGTTAAAAATTCTCGTCGATTCCTCCGGTGTATTTTGTATACTTTCACAAGGGAGATAAAAGTTTTCAAGATACAATACAAACAAGTTGTAAATGACCTGAAGTTTAGCACTACCCCGAGAAGTTGTTTTCGAATTTTTCATAAAAAAAGAAGTTAGTTTTTAAATTACGAAATATAGGTTAGTTTTTTTAGGTTATTTATTAAAGATGATTAAATAAAAAACTGTTTGGGTAATAAATCTTTCTTTAATAACTTTCTTTTTTTTTTTTTTTAAATATCAGGGCAACTCAGTTCCCATAATAGTTTAACCTTAACTTTAAAAAAGCTGCTTTTCCAAAATGTTTGCAAAAACAATATCAAACAAAGCAAAATAATGTGGATGTAATATAATCAAAAGTATAAACATAAAGTTTTTGCTTCCGCACTATATGTTTGTTAAAAAATAAAATTTATAGCAAGCAAGTTAAAATTTTTATTTTTAATTATTTATATAATTAACAACTTTTATTCAAGAGAAAAAAAATCTCAAGAATTAAAATTGTTAATTATATAAATAATGAAAAAAAACTATGAGTTTTTTAATTATCCAATAATTTATGATTTTTTAAAGTTGCCGTTATCATCCCCTAGCTTCTAGCTACCCTATCTCAGTTAATTTTAATTTTAGGAAAAAAAGTTATATAATCATTTTTATGTAGAATTTTACGTTCTACAACTTTTATTTAAAACTTTTTTTCTAGAACCTACCGTTTCCTTAAAATTTAAAAAAAACTTTTTTTTACCCCTTCCCGGGGGTGAATTAAAAAAAAAAGTTCGTTTTTAGATTCTTCAAAGTAACTTATATCAAAAATTTAAGTTTTAACCTCAAATTCGTATTTCACGGCCTATTTTCTTGGACTATATAGACTTACATATATACGTGTATTTTAATATTTTAAGACTTTAGTAAAAAGTTTTTAAACAATAAAACTGAAAAGTATTTCAATCCTTCATGCAATTGTGGTAGAGAATTCTTGCTTAGACAAAGAAATTAAAATCTACAAAAATAGTCCCATCATTTTTTTTGCAACACCAATATTTTTAGCAAAAACGGCCGTCGAAAAATCCATAACATTCCACACTGGATAAAACTCCCCAAACAGCTTAAAAATGCAGATGGGCAAAATAATTTTTTATCAAAACGCAAGAAAGATTGTGAAGGAAGGTCTCATTATAAAAAAGAAATTTTAATAACAAACCATTTTTTTAAAAATATCAATAAATCAATGAGATACTCTCAAAAAATTGTGCAAAAAAGCTTTGACTTTTTTTTAATATTCTAAAAAAATCAGAATGGACCTTAACTTATATGCAATGATAGGTACGGGTTTTTCCATTTCGATGAACTTTAAATGATTAAAAAATGTACATTATTGCCCGAATAATAAAACTATCAATTTCTTGAAAAAAATTATAAGGGTCATTTTTGCAGACTACAAGACGGTCTTCATTTTTTGTTAAACAAAATTTTAAACCAATTTTGCAATTTGAAAAGTTTGGGCCTTGAGGGGCCATTTTCCGCCTTTTCCCACCTGTTAATGTTGATAAACATTTTTTCGCTCGAAAGCATCCACAAAGACCTAAGAATTGCGCCACAAGGGAAAACTGTACAGATTTATTTACAGCTTTGTCCCTTCCATTACTGGACTATTTTAAGTATTTTTATAGAAATTATTCATCAGAGCAAAACAAAACTTATACATTTAAAAAGATAACACTGGTCAACATTTGATGTACGCGGCAACGCCGGAAGCGGTTAGTTGCTATAAGGATTTTTGGGGTCGCTGACTACTATAAGAGGATCGGTTAATCTCCATCACGTCAGGTTTAAGGTCATTTAAAGTTCAAGTGAAGAAAAAACCTTCGGAAAAATCTGAAAAATTTTATGCATATGTTTTTAAGGTCGCTTAGCCCGAATCCGGCTTTTATTTACATCCATCCAGGGGGAATCCAAGGTCATTTCAAAGCTATTTTAAAGTGTTTTTGGGATAAAAAAGTTAAGCACAATTCGAAATATCTGAAAAAAATCGTATGTAAGTTTTTGAGGTCAACGAAACGGATTCTAAGGTCAGTTAACCTCCATAAGATCAGGTTTAAGGTCATTTAAAGGCCAAGTAGAGAAAAAAGCATAGAAAAAAAATCTGAAAAAATGCATGCGTATAGATAGATCCAAGGTGTAAATAAACGCCCAATTCGGATTCAGCGACCTCGAAAACATATGCATGAATTTTTCCAGATTACTTAAATAATTATCGCCCCTGTCCACATTTTTAATAAAACCAGATAAATGATCTAAATCGTAATAATTTTAAAGAACTTTATTACTATTTCAAGTTTTTTTGAGTAATATTGAAAAAAATATATAAAAATAAAGTAATAAAAATGTCATATTCCTGACTTATGCTTGAGACGTCAGATATCATCAGTATAGTATATTTGTGACTTAAGTTTACAGAAAAGTGAAATTTTACCTTAGGAATAATGGTTACTTTTAATTGACGAGGTTTAAAAATAAAATAAATAAATAAAATATTTTAGAGGTTTATTTTTTTAATAATTATTTTTAATTTTTAAATATTATTAAAAAAAATTATTAATAAAAAAATTTACTGTATATATATACTCTTTTAGCATACATTGCTATGAAAATTAAAAAAAAATGTCATTTATTCCGCATTTGATTTTCCAAACGTCACATTCTAATTAGATCTCTGATTCTGACAGATTTCTTTTCCAGCTACCCTTGGGATCCTACCTGCTTTTCTACTTTCGATCCTTCCGAAATATGTAAACAAATTACGGAAACAATTCAACTAGGCATTGAGACCTATATTTCCCACACTAAAAAGAACCCCATAACTTCAAATCACAAACCGTGGTTTTCTAAATCATGTGACAAAGCCAGACTTTTGAAAATTCAAGCCCACAAAAAGTTTCTTCAAAACCCCAGTCCCGAAAATCGATCGGCTAGCATCGAAGCGAGAAATCAGTATAATCAAACCATCTCAGAAGCAAAAGACCGTTTTAACAATCGAATAAAAGATAAAGTTCTCTCTTGCTCAAATGGCAGTAAAGCTTTCTGGCCCTTTGCCAAAAATATTAGTCAGAACTTTTGCACAAATTCTTTCCACCCCTAATCTCTAAAGATGGAAATTGTCTCTACCTCCAAAGGAAAAGCCGAACTATTTGCCAAACAACTTGCGAAATTTACGCTTGATCCTCCTATTAATCTTCCTCTTCCAACAGTTGTCCCTGTTTCTCATAAAATGTCCGATATAATTTTTAAAGTCAAACAGATCAAGCGTATTCTTATTTCTCTAATACTAAAAATCGTCTGGGCTGGATGGCATACCAGCAATCGTCTTAAAAAAATGTGCTCCCGAGCTTGCACCCATCTTAACTCGCCTCTTTCGAATCTCATACGACACGGGCATTTTCCCGGAGAGTTGGAAAAGCTGCACATGTGCAACCTGTCCCCCAAAAAAGGATCCAAAAGTCTCCCTTCTAACTATAGACCTATATCTCTTCTTTTAGTTGTTTGCAAAGTAATGGAAAAAATTCATTAATTCCCAAATCTTAAAGTATCTGGAAAAACATAAGATCTTACATGATAGACAATATGTATTCCGTCACAGTAGATCCACAGCTGATCTTTTTTCCTTTGTCTCACATAACTGGAACAAGTACCTTGAGTTTCTTGGTGAATCCCAGATCGTTGCTCTTGACATATCCAAAGCATTCGATCAGGTCTGGCATGATGGGCTTCTTAACAAACTTCCTTTCTACGGTCTTCCACCTAAGCTTTGTTCTTGGCTTTCCAGTTTCCTTTCTAATCGACGTATATCAGTTAGTGTAGATGGTCATTCCTCCAGTTTCTACCAAATTAATGCTGGGGTGCCCCAGGGCTCAGTGCTGGCTCCCACGCTGTTTCTTCTACACATTAACAATCTTTTTCTTCCACAATCAATCCCATTCATATTTTGCTGACGATAGTACCTCCACTCTAGTATTCAATTTCTAGTGTAATTCTGATTTCGAAAACAAGCGCAGGTCAATGCAGATATCTCTTTCACAAGATCTCAAACTTATCTGGATTGGGGCGCCAAAAATCTTGTTCAGTTTAATGCCTCGAAAACACAGTCATGTTCGCTGTCGCGAAAAAAGCTGCATATGCTCATCCCTACATATGAGCGGCCAAGTTCTGCAGAACAAAGAGTCGTTTAATCTTGTCGGCGTTACTTTTGAGAATAACCTCAACTGGCACAAAACATTTCATCCATAGCTTCGGCAGCTTCCAAAAAGATTGATTCCTTTTCCGAGCCAAAAATATTTCTCTTCCAATCTGTACACTCTGTATGTATCCCAAATCAGACCCTCTTAGAATATTGTTCTCATATCTGGGGAATGGCGTCCCCTACAACCAGCATTCTGACTCCATTCAAAGAAGAGCCGTTCGTCTTATTAATGATCCAACGCTTACAGAAAGGCTTCCTCTTCTTGCCCACCGTCGAGCTGTAGGGGATCTGTCGCTCTTCTATAGGTATTTTCACGGCTTTTGCTCGGAGGAATTGGCCAGTATAATTCTTCTCTGGCAGCTCCCAACAGAAACACGTAGTGCAACTTTTATGCATCCTTTTACAGTTCAGTTAGAGAGGCCCCGAACTTCCGCTTTTTTCGTTCCCTTCATCCCTAGAGTGTCAAGACTATGGAACCTGCTGCCCGCAGAAGTTTTTCCTTTTCCTCCCCAAACTCCAAAAAATTAAGTCCCGTGGAACAAACTCCCTCCCACCACACTAAGACACCCACGGTACGTTAGTACTTAGGCATCAGCCTTCGTGGACTGTCCCAAGATAAAAAAAAAAATCGCGTCCAATTTTCTTTGCACTTTTTGGGTGTTTTCGAGCAATTTTTGTGCGGTTTTTGACCGGAAAGCCTTTAATACTTGGAGTCAAGTGTGAAACTTCTAATTGAAGAGCACTGTTTTAAACAAAAGTTTTTCTTTCTTGTAAAATTGTGTGTTTATGAAGTAATGGTTGCTGTGCTGTAATAATTGCTAGGGAAATGGATTTTTTTTGGGTCATTATGTGCAATTACAAAATCCAAAAAAAAAAACATAAACGTGTCCACCCGGGGGGTCAAATTCGCAGTAATTGAAATTTGATTTGGTATTATAAGAACAAGTCAGAAAGCGCATATGCAAAGTCGAAATAAGTTTTTTAAAAGTATTTAATTAAATCAATTAAGAACTGGGTTTCACTTTATTTTATGGTGATATTAAATATGTATTTATTAGATCACAAATACTAAAAACAAGATAATACCTAAGACATTTATTGACATGACCTACACAAGCGGCCCTAGGAATTGTTATAATTATTTTTAAAATATTGTAGTCAAAAACCTATTCCAATACTTTTATATAGACCAAAAATATTACGTCTTACGTATTTAAATGCCATTATTTTATATATTTTCAGGTAAAAAAACATATATTTTTCTTACCCTATATTTTGTACAAAGACCACCTAATAACTGGAAAAATAGTCGGTAAAAATAATTCTATATTAGCTAGTTTTTAATTAAAAAAGTTCCATATGACCTTAGTTACTTCTAAAGATATTATATACACATGTACTGTAAGGTATGTTTTGGTATGAAGGAAATAAAAAAAATATCTCTTTATAATCAAAACTAATAATTCTATGTTTTTTATAGTAAAGTTTATTTTTATAGATTAAATAAGTTTATTAATAAACAAATATAAATGCTGCTTTTAATTTAAAAGCGCTATATTCAATTAACTGATAACGTATATTTTAAATACATTAATTGAGTTTTAAAATTGAGTCTAAAATAAAAGCTTTCCATTAAATATGTTAAATAAAAGTAAGTATTGCTTAGACCATTAAAATTTACAAAATACACTAAATTAAATAAAATTAAAATAATTTTTATTCAGTATTTTTTCAACATATTTTTTTAAACCAATATTTTCTTTAAATCATTGTTTTTAGTCACATGTATATTTTAAAAATTAAAAATAATTTAATTCTGTAAAGTGTTATTGTATGCAGTGTTTTTTTACCAAATTAATTTTAATTCCAAACCTTCGCGCATATACCTACTAGAGACAGCCCTGCTTCGACAGTGCAAACAAGCGTGCCAGAGAAAAAGAAAAATCGGACTATAAACTTCCTCTCTCGCCTAAACGTGCAGTCCGTGAAAGAGGTATATACATCGCCCTGCGTGCTTATTGGTGGGCGGGGCATATATTCCTCCCGCAGACCAATCAGCATGTTGGAGCGAGAGAGAAAGGGTATTGTCTGTTTTTTTTCTCTTGCATGCCTGTTCGTACTGCCGAGCAGTATAACCCTTAAGTGGGCGCCAGGGGGCACTAAGTGCTCCCTTCTCAGTAAAACAGTAGGGTAATTAACTTATACCTAAAGTCCAAAATTTCTGTCAGTGACTCATTTAATACCGGCCACCCAACCGACGAAGCGGCTGAATAAAAATCTAACACTAGTAAATGATTTTTAAGCCTATGATATACTTTTCCGCTCAAATAACAGTGAACCGGCCAAAAGTTTCATCGCCACGTTGTCATAATTCGCAAGAATAAATCACCAGCCAGCGATCGCACTTAAAATAGCACGCCAATATGTATTGAAATCATTGTTATCAGGAAGACAATAAAAGTGGCAACACACATTCCTTAGTTTACAACTTGAAGAGACTTGAAAATAAGCGTATCGACAGGGTTTTCGTGCTGTTCGATGATTTTATTTAGTTATTATTGATTATGGACAGATTTTGTAAGTTTAAATTTTAATTGCTATACAGGGTATTTTCTAAATATTATAAATTTCTAATAATTGTAGTATATAGATATTGTTTTGTGCCAATTTTATAATAGTTTATCTTATTTAGTGTACATAATTGTATATAAAGATTTAGTGTTGTTAAGTGCTTTTATTTCTATAAACTATGAATATTAACCAACCTTTAACTAGTTATCCGCCTATAAAAAAACTCAGGTAACGTTAAAAGAACGAATAATCGTTAAAAATGTTTACCATGGGATTCGGGAACGAAATCCAGAACTAACCACTTTGGATGCTGCAGAGATATGTGCAACTTTAACAAAAGTTAATTCGCGTACGGTATTCAGAGTTTTAAAAGGCAAAAAAATCAATATTAGTAATTATGCGGATACTGGAAAATGCGATTTTTTCGCTATTTTTTGCACACTTTTTACTTTTCGATTGTTAAACATGAATCAGAGGCTGTTTTTTTGGCTGCCTCTTATAGTATTTTAAAAAATAATAATAATTGAATTGTTTAATTCCATTTTACGACATATTCCTTTAAATTCTATCATTTGCACGAAAACATATTTAAAAAACTCATACTATGTTAATATTAAAAAAACACTTAAAAAGTAAGGAAAAAACCTTAAATTTCAATAAAAAGTTGGTAAAACGTTTACGTCCGAATTCAACTCGAAATTCTAAAAATGTTGACCTGCTACCAGGTTTTAATAGTTTTCTTTATGACATTTTTATAAGGTATGTGAACCTTGGCTTCGCTCGACCCACAATGTTTGATCAAAAATATTCTCGATATGGAAATCCTAAATATGGAACACGAAAGACCCGAAATAGTTATTGGATTCTACAAGCTGATGATCTCAGAGCTTTCGTGTTCCTTATATAGTGGATATTTTTGATGCGTGTGAATATCGTATTTAATATTGAGATTGCAAGATCGGTGGTGAATTGGCAAGTCGGTGTAACTTGGATTGTCTATCGTTCTGCTTTTACATCTTTTTAATTTATTTTAAGACTAAAATTTTATTATTTTTTTCATGTAGCAAAATAAAATCAGAGAAGGTAAAATTAAAGTAAAAAATGTATTTTTTTTGGAAAAACGTTGAAAAATCGCCAAAAAACTCAAATTTGTGTTCTATAACCTCAAAATAGGAGGTGTGAAAATTAAGAAAAAAAATTTAAACATTTTTCATTAATCCGAATAATACCAAAATAATATAGGCTTGTTACTAATTTAAAGGGTTTATGAAAATGTGAGAAAGTAACTTTTGCTTGTAAAAAATATTTTCATGTTTTGACGAAATTTTATCATTTATTTTCTAAAATGCATACGCCACTGGAATTGATTCCCCTGACCCCATACAACCCGGGGCACTCTAAAAGCGAGCGATGCGTCATTGACAGAAATTTTGGACTTGAAGTATACTTATTCGGCACAAATATGCCCGTCCGCACATCTAACCTACGGCTGGGGTGTCAACACCTGTACTAGCGTTTTGGTTAGTTTGATTTAGTTTGCCGAGAGATATGGACGTAGATGCAGCAAGCTGCTCTAATGGTGCACAAAGTGTTCCGCCGCGTCCACTTATGTAAGTGAAATATTTTGCCCTAATTATTTACAATTCTTGTCATCCTGATTTGCCGCAAATAAGGAGAGTATTTTTGAAAAATTTGTCTTTAAATTTGATGAAACTGCACCTAACGGAACGAGTCACAGTTCGTTCGCTGCCAGCGAACATAAAATCCATTCTTGCAAAATATGCGGTCGCAGAAGACGTTCAAGAAGTCATCCCAGAAGAAAAAAGTAGAGGGCGCTGTTGTTTTTGCCCGAAAGCAAAAAGAAAAAACACTACAATAACATGTAGCACTTGTAGAAAATTTGCTTGTAAAAAACATATGGCCATCAAGTATACTTGCCAAAACTGCTCAATAACAATTGAAGATAGTTCCTAGTTTCTGAAATATGTATATTTTTCTTCAAATCTTTGATGTTTGATTTGTTTTTAGGGTGTTTTATTTGTTTCACTGCATTTTTTTGTTTTTTATTTCGTTTAATTTTTCGTAAGAAATTAAATTACTTAAGTTTTTTCTTGTTTGGCATCCTGTATCTTAAAATATACTTATATATTTAATTTTTTGTTTCTTTTCTTACTGTATGTTACATTATTTGTACATTTTGGAGATATTGTAAAATAAATAAATATAGACCGTATATTACTTTTACTTTTTGAATAGTTTTACATTATTTTAAAAGTTAGGTGCATAAAGTGCTCCTTGCGACTATTTACGTATAAAAAACTGGCGCGCCTACTTAAGGGATAAACAGCAGGGCTGCCTCTAGTAGGTATAAGCTCAAAGTTCTAAACTATAACATAAAAGGGTTTACTAAAAATCGGTATTTGTGTATTGTTTTTCCTTAACTTTACTACCATTTAATAAATTTCAAGTGATAATAAACTATTTAAAATAGCAAAATAGGGCAGCACGTTTATTTAAGAAATCATATAAGAAGACATTTGACATACCGCTAATGCGAGCACCAAAGTAATGAAAAAAAATATCACAAAACGTCTAAAAGCTTAGAAAAATTATGTATTTAAAGTAATACCCTGTCTATGCTAGACTGGTTATTTTTGTATTACCACTGTGTCTAGGCTTGACCATTATAAAAACAAAACTGTTAAAAATAGCCATTTTGGCAATTGTTTATTTATGAGTATACAGGGTGTCCCAAAAAGTATGGTCCAAGTTTGGGATCATGTAGATTGGATCAAAATAAGGTCACAACTTCATATAACTTTTTGGTCTATGCCCCTTTTTTACCGAGCTATTAGCTCTTAAAGGTAACAATTGAAAATCGATTTTTTATTAATAACTTTTGAACGGCTTATACGATCTGGAATTTTTTTTATTGATTAATTCTAGCTAATAACTGTCTTGCATTAACTGCTATAAGCATGCCCTGAAACCATCAAAGATACCAGGTCCGGACTATCAAATTTGTAAAAAACTTCAAAATTTTTGCAGTGTTGCCATATTTAACATGTTGACCTTACTGGTAGATTCCCCTGAGTTTTCTATGGAAAAAAGGTATACTTTATCTTAATTGATAGGACTAGCGGTTTTCGCGTAAAATGCATTTAAAATCATTAAGGTATACTCGAGGGCTCTCGATAGGAACTATCCTGGGGCTCTCAATAAGGTGTACTTAAGGACTCCCTATGAATCTTATGTCAAAATCTACTACCAGAAGTCAATTTTCAGCTAAAAATTATAAATTAAAAGTTAAAAAAAAACCCAGTTTATTTTAACAAAAAAAATTAAAACAAAAAAACCATACAACAAAGTAGAAACTTTATGATTAGAAAGAATTATGTTTCATTGCACTGCAATAAGGAATAATCCTAACATGTTGTTTCAGGTTTAAAGAGCATGTTTTAGTAAATTAAGAAAATGTGTAGCTGTACAGGGTGCTCACTTTGAACACATACCTTAGTTAAATTAACGCATAGCAGTTTTTTTTGTTATTCAACTAATAATTATAAAGTTTCTACTTTGCTGTATGATTTTTTTGTTTGTATTATTATTATTTTTTTAATAAAATAAGTTTTTTTTTAACTTTTAATTTATAATTTTCAGCTAAAAATTGGCTTCTGGTAGTAGATTTTGACATAAGATTCATAGGGAGTCCTTAAATACACCTTATTGAGAGCCCCAGGGTATATCTTATCGGGAGCCCTCGAGTATACCTTAATGATTTTAAATGCATTTTACGCGAAAACCGTTAGTCCTATCAATAAAGATAAAGTATACCTTTTTTGCATAAAAAACTCAGGGGAATCTGTATAATAGCCCTTATTACTGCGGGATTTTTCATTAATAAATGACTGTAGTATGGGAACTAAAAATATATAAAACAAAACACTTATTATTATTGTCTTTAGTTACTTAAATAACGGTTACTAAAGCACCTGTCAAATTGGTTGCTTTAAACTGAAATTCAACCTTTTACCATCAAGAAAAATTTTAAAAATATATGATTCTACAAAAAAATAAAATTATGATCGCCAAAAAAATACTGCAATTTACTCGGGAATAAAGAGTGATTAAGGATAAAACAATTTCAGTTTTTGTTAAATATTAGAAAAATATAACTTTAATTACACGATAACCTAAGATTATACTTAAAGTAATTAAGACAATAAAACTATATAACTTAATTTAATTTTTAAAATTCCTTTTTTAATAAATGATACAAAATGTGCCATAACAATTTAATGAAAGAAAACGCAAACAGATTTTGTGTTTGTTCTATTTTCAATTCCCTTTTGATTTTAAATTAAGCCGATTAATCAACTGATTGTTAAACTCACCCTTTCATTTAAAATTTTTAGCAATTTATTGGCTTTCAGATTTTATTGTGTATTTCTTTTTTTTTTGTAATTAAGCCTTTGTTTCACAAAAGAATCATTTTACTAAAAAATGTACAGTCGAATGACTAAAAAAATACGCTTCATTAATCATAACTTTAGGTTATATAAGGAATGACTTGGCCAATGAAAACGAAACAAGGCCGATTTCTCATATCATATGGTTTGATGCAGTAGTTTTCAAGAAAATACGTTTTTTAAACATAATCGGCCGATAATCAAAAGTAACGCTTTTTAACTTTTGGAATTATTTTTTATTTAGTAGTGTTGTTTTTAAACCCTGTCCTATCCAACTAAAAAAGTTAGGAAGGATTAAATGTCACTTTTGTATCACTCAATAAAATGCGGATACTTTTTACTTACGCTTTAAATTATAAAAGTATTGTCAGTGTCTTGTTTAGAATTTTATTAGTCCAACGTTAGCAGTTAATTCTGGCATGGTATTTGATGCTTGTGTAAAAAATTATAAATAATGCACTAAGTTTTTATCTGTCCTTGGTATTTATTTACATTTAATTTATGTAAATTCAGTATCTCATAGGATTTTGTCTGTGATTGTTACGGCTTATAATCTTTTTTCTTGCTCTAAATGGTTTACTCAACGGCGGAAAGAGTATCAATAATTGAACTTTATTATGACAACGGTAGGTGCGCTAATAGTACAGCACAGTTATTTAATGAACTAAATCCAGATAAGCATGTCAACCGGAAATATGTTATTGAAGTAGTAGCCAAGTTTAGGGGGAGAGGATCTGTGGCAAATGGAAAACGAATTGCTCCTAATCGAATAGTGTGAAACGAAGCAATGCAAATTGCTGTTTTGGGCCACGTCAATATCGTTCCTACGTTAAGTACCAGGCAATTACCCACAGTTTCTGGCATATGCCTTACGAGCATTCGAAGAAATCCCATAAATTCCACCGTATAAAATCCATCTTGTGCAAGAATTAAATGAAGATGACTTTGATAGACGTGTAGAATTTTGCGAGATAATTAGTGAACGGATAATAAATAACCCGAACTTGTTGTTCAACATTTGTTTCTCAGATGAGTGTTCGTTTTTCGTCAACGGGACTGTTAATTGTCATAATTGTCGGTATTGGTCTGACGAAAACCCGCACTTATTCCATGAAGTTCACACTCAACAACCTGAGAAATTAAACGTCTGGACTGGAATTTATGGCGATTGTGTTGTTGCTCCTTCTTTTACCAGGAAATCTAACAGGACAAATGAACTTGCAATTGTTAGAAGACACTGTCGATCCCGCATTGACAGAATTGTTGAACATAATGACCGTTACAATGCGAATGAGTTAACATTTCAACAAGATGGGGCACCTCTCCACTATGCTTTTACTGTTTGTCAGTATTTGAATGAAACATTTTCTGGCAGATGGATTGGACGAAGAGACCGAGTGGAGTGGCCTGCAAGGTCACTAGATTTAAGCCCGTTGGATTTTTTTCCCGTGGGGTAACTTAACAAGTAAAATTTATAAAACTCAACCAGAATCTTTAAATGATTTACGTCAACACACACGTGAAATGATTCAGAACGTTCAAAACCATTTTAAACAAAACCTGTACGACTGCATGGAAGCAGAAAGCCAAAATTTTAAACACTTGTAAAATTAAAAAGTAAGTAAGTAAAATAGAAGGAAAATTTAAATGTTAATATTCTCGTTGTTTTAAATCATCCCCCTCCCTCTCCTTCGTAGGGTTACCCTTACCAAAAACTGAAAGCTGTGCTTAAAAAGAAGGGCATTTTTATTTTTTTAATGTTGACTTGTTATTAAATTCAAAATTATTTTCTCGAAAACTACTGCATCAAATTCAAAAAACTAGGAAGCATTGAAAAGAGGATTCGATAATCTTCAAAATGAGGAATCAGTCGACCCCCTTTTCCATTTAAGAATTTAGGAGTGAAGCTCACCCACCCTAAAGGGTTGAAGTGACAGGGTTAAAAATAAGCCCAAAAGGTGTATCCCTTGAAATAAAAATCGACGGGTCCGAGCGATTTTTTCCTACTAACCATAATTATGAGAAATCGGCCTTGTTTCGTTTTCATTGGCTCACCCTGTATACTAGATAATTATATTATAAAAATATAATTATATAATAAAACTGCTGTGACGAAAAGTACAAGTTTCCAATTGCAAACCATTTTTTTTGTATTATAACATTTTAAAATAAAGTAACCAAATTTTAAATATTTTACAATTATACTGCATATACTGCATATTTCAATATAGAGTAAAATTTAGATATATTTTATTTTACAAAATATTTCCATTTGCAGCGCATATGAACCGATATGGTTTCAAAAATGCCCGCATTCTTCTGAAAGGGTGATTTACCCTAGCACACTTTTACAGAGAATAACTAAAGGCTTGCGCAATATGCAAAATCATATTTTGGTCAGAAGATTTGGCATCTTGTGATATGGCATTTCTTCATTTTTAATTGCCAATAGTTACAATTCCGCGCATGCGAACACCCTAGAGCACACAGAGGTTCGCTATAAGGAGGAAGAGTGGGTTAAGGGGGTATTCTAGCATAGAGGCATGAATTTTAGGTGATTTTTAAAGTGCCGTAAAAAATGCAAATAATATTTTTACCATCATTTTTTATGAGTTATTTATAATATTACAAAAATACAGAAAAAAATAATAAAAAATAAAAAAAGTTGAAAACTCAAAAAATTTGCAGCTGATTTCTCAAGTTCTACTGGAATTACGGAACTATCCGCATCCCCAATTTTTCAATATTTACTATTTTTAAAAAATTCAAAAAGGTCAAAACAAGTTGTACAAAATTTTTTTTTCGGGCAGCCGCCATTTTGTGACATGTTTTTTTTTAACTTTTTCGTAGTTACGGACATTGCAACATTACTCTACATTAATAATCTTTTTTATTTTTTTTTGTCAGATTGCTAGGAGGGTTGGAATCGTGGACATGGTCACGGGCTAATTTTTTGAATTTTCACTTATTTATTAATTTTTTTTTCTGTATTTTTGTAGTGTTAATAAATAACTGAAAAAAATAGAAACTAAAAATATGAATTGCCGTTTTTTTACGGCACCTCAAAAATCACCTAAAATCCAGGCCTCTGCACTAGACTACCCCCTTAATTTTTCAAGTAAAGGCCGTCGTTGATAATAAGCTTAAAAATGTACTCGTATTGGTTGTGTAGGTATTGACATAACTTTACGAAATCCCAAAAGGCTTACATACACGTGGGTGAATGCAAAGGGAATTGCTGACAGACTTAAAAAAGGTGAAAATTTGGTGAAAAGGCCCACAATGTCTTATTTTCTCTAATTTTAAATTATTGTGCTTAATCCATAGAAAACGTATTAAAATATCGTTATAAATTTATTTTAAAATAAAATTAAAAGTCCAATTAAAATTTCTGTATTAAATAATTATACTAAATTAATAATAATTTCATTAAAGCAATATTACTAAAAAAATAAAATTTAAAAGATGTCATGTTATTAGACTGGTTAAAATGCCTTTTACTAGAAAAATTTGCATTGAAAATTAAAAAAAATCTGTATACATTTGAAAGACTTGGAAAAATAATAGAAAACAAAACACTGCTTTAAATTTAACTTAAGCCGATATGTCTATAAATGTTAATTCAATTTAAAAATAGCTAAATATGGGAAATAAAAATTTAAATTGATATTTTTTAACATATCGTATAATTACATAAAAAATTTTCATCATCTAAATGATGATGAAGAAAAAATGGGATGTAAAATGAAAAAATTAACACAGTGGTTCACGAGGCAGAAGCATTTTCTAATTTAAAAAATGAAAAAAAATCAGATTTGTTAAAAATTATGTTTGTTTTAAAATTGCTTTACATACCAAATCTCATACCTTTATATGGAACGATAACGAAATTATGATAGGGGGGAAGAATACGCTAAAATATTTCATGTAATATGCACACTGCAAAAGTCAGGCCAAAACTTGATCTGGAGCTGTACCGTGCGCCTAGCTTAAATACAAATTTTTCTCTCTACAAGGAAAAATGGCTGTTTTTTATCGGTTTCCCCATAGAAAATAGCAAAATCTAACTTATTTACACATTTTGTTTTTTATGTTTTCTGCACCACTTTTAACATATAGGTGGTGGTGGTTTGTTTTTAAATTTTAGATACCAATCTGTGATCGCTAAATACGAATGTGTGATCAGTCTGACAACATTAAATTAAATTACGATTTAACCTTAAAATGCCCTTGACCCTGACCTGATGGGGTCAAACTGACCCCGAATTCGGATTCAGCGACCCCAAAACATGAAGGTACCATGGTCAAGTCTTTTAGACATTTAATTTTTTTGTAGGGCATTTCGAGGTCAAATCGCAACCAAATTTAATGCGTTTAAACTGAACAAAGATTTGTATTCAGCGACCTTAAAAACATAAATATACACTTTTTAAATTTGGTTGCGATTAATTTTGCATATTTGACCTTGAAATTTCCTTGACCCTGACCTGATGAGGTCAAACTGACACGGATTTGAATTCAGCGACCTCAAAAACATAACGAAATTATGGTCAAGTCTTTCAGACCTTTAACTTTTTTTTGTAAGGCGGTGTAATTTAACGTCTACTCGTTTTGTTTTCGGCAAGAAAAATTAAAACATTTGTTTAATCGGTATATCAACAAATATTTTTAAGGTGACTTTCTTTTAAAACTTTTTAAATAATTTGTTTTCTGAACTTGGTAGAAATTCCATAATGCAAATGCAATAGGGTTAGAACTTCTTAATCTACATTGCCATTTAAATTCGTTTAAAGTACACGGACAAAGTTTTTGACTTCATCCATCTTTATTGTCTTTTGTTCCTTAGTTTGAGCCAAATGGTGCAAAGTAAATTACACTTTAAAATAAATTCCAATTAAACTCACTCTTGATAAGTAAAGTTTAAGTTTTAATTAAACAACCTAAATATATTGAAACTAAAGTAAATAAAGACAATTTTTTTTATATTTTGTTGATCAATAACAAAAAAAATAACGAAAAATCCTAATCCGGATATTTATTTAGGCAAGCAATTATAGTAAGTCTACTAAGGCTGCTTTTAAATTACTTTAGGTGATTTTAGTCTAAAGGCGTGTCCATGTTAAATACGATGCGTGGATTCTGTTTAATGTTGGTCGAATTATGCGCAGAACGCTCATATTTAATGATAGAACTCAAGGGCCTGCCGGCAAGGACTTTTGCCCTGAAGAGCAAAAACAAAAGCTGTTTTTATATGGGATGTAGTTCTTTCAGGGACAGAAATTTTACCAGTGGAAAGAACCAAAATTTTCCTTTTAATCCCAAGTCTCAACTCGTTTGTTTGAGTTGTGGATTTTTGCAGAAAGAAGCAATCTGCCCTTTTCTCCAATTGTCAGGGCGCGGGGGGCGTCTTGAATTTAACTATATAATATTTACTTAAAAATGGACGATATAATACAGCAAAATGACAAATTTTACCAAATCGACCTAGATAAAAAAACTCTGAGCATTGATGACTACGGGCTACTCCATCACATTTAATGGAATCCCCCTAATGCGGAATTCCATTGGATTAATGCTGTGATAAAAATTCATAGAAACAATCAAATTCTTTAAAGTTGACAGTTTTTTATTTCCTTTTTTTGATTTTACCTTCTTTAATTTAAATTTTTTTCTACAAATAATAACAAAATGCGGGTATTTTTGGTAAATTTTCTTTTTTTATCGTAATAAATAAAAGTTATTTTTCTGTACAAACAATTTGTTTAATTAAAACTTGCCGATACCAAAATTTTATAAATTTAGTAGCCAGATAAAATTATTACGCCTATTAATTCATATTTACGGAAGAAATTAGTACTGCCAGAAGGACGAAAACAGTGCACATTTGCGACCTTCAGTCAGGAGCCAGTGCTGTTCAAACGCCTCCGGAAGTCTTCCTGGGCATTAGATTGACGTTCTATCATTAAGCACAAAAAAACATTACAGTGTCACCGCCAAATGGAATCTTTGCAGAAATATTGCAAGTAACAAACCTCTCTCCTGTCTTCACCATACTGGCTTACGACCATCTGGATGTTTTAGACTCACTCTCATCTTTGGGGAAAACCTGTTTTTAATCATTCACTGACCAGTTTAAATGATTTCGATTAAAATGTAACTTGAAAACTTTGTTCTTCCCAGTAAGCAAGTGGCTTGTCTCCTACTGTTCAATCCAGCTTTAGCTCGGGCCTTCTAGAATAAGTTTATACTTCAACGTATGCTCGCACGCCTTCGTGTTTAGTTATATGCCTTGTTTAACTCGTTTTCTAAAGCTTCGGTACCACAAATAAAGTCTGCTAGAAAACGTATTTCTTTTCAAAAAAGTTACAAATTGTAGGCTGTAGCATAAGTTGCACAAAATTGTTTATCTCCTGATTTTTTTTAACTGTCGATCTAAATGAATTATTTTGATTGATGTCATTACCAACGAACAAAATATTTATAGTCGGCTATTCAATACTCAATAAATTTTAAAAGTGAGGTAAAAAATGAAATATTCTTTGGATAATTTTATATGGTTGTGTCGATTTTGTCCAGAAGGATATATGTTTTTTAATTTGCCAACTTCAAAAAAGCTCTAATAAGCTAGAATGATAGCTTTGTTGCATGCATATTTGTTTAAGTATTCAAGAATATAATATATCACTTAAATAAAACTATTAAAGACACCAAATGTGGGGTGTAATGATAAAAGGCAAAACAATATCAAAAAAAAAATAATAAGACTAACCACAACTAACCACAAATTATAAAATTAAGTTTAATAAAGAAAATAATAGCTTTATAAGGTAAGGTAAGGTAAGGAAAAATGAAGTAAATGGCTTTTAAAATGTTTTCAGAGGTCGGATAGGACATTTTTACCCTAAAAAAACATTGTAGACTATTAATTTTTGTAAATTGTGACTTAGGACACTTTAGCTCTGACACTCTCAAATTTAGAACATACACCATTAGTTTTTTAAAACATCTAATATTAACTGAAAATGTATCTATTGCAAATACATCAACTTCAATTTGTACCGGGTGTTCCACTAAGAGAGATAGTCGGCTATATCTCAGAAACTACTAATAGTATAACTTTTGGGAAAATTTTTTTTAGATAAAAGCGACCAAGAGAAATTGCTGAAAATTATTTTCAAGTCTGTGGGATGGCCGCTAGGGGGCGTAAGGGTAACGTCAAAACATAAAAATATACATTTCTCAAAAAAATATCAAATAAAGTGTGTCAATAAGTGGTACTATTTTAATATTTAATATTTTCTAAACAAAGAAGCTTCAGGTGTAATTTTTGTCAGTTCTAAAATAAAGTGGTGGGGGAAGGTTAAAGTTTAATTTATAAAAGTGCTAATAACTTCGGTTTGCTTTCACCGAATTAAGTGAATTTGGTCTCGTTTAGAAGAGCATTTTAAGCATTATTTTCAGGTATATAAACGATTGCTACACTCATCTCACAAACGCCGCTAGAGGGCGTCAAGGTAAAAACTAACTTATTTTACGAAATTTTTTGAAAAATTTAAATACAATGATATATACCTTTTTACATATTTATAAAGAAAAAAAATCCCAACAAAACGGCAAAAACCGCAATTTAATATCTTTTTTCAAACCGAATATATTAGCAAAAATATAAATACGACATAGAGACGTAACGCATTTAACGACACAATGTTTTCTACTGGGCCGATTTCTTTAGGTAAAAATTAAATTTAGAATTTTTTACAAAATCTAATGACATACTACATATTGTTTTACTTATTTTAACCCATTTAACGATATTAGACAACATTAAATAATTACCAACCTATAGCTGTAATAATCCATAAAGCGTGATCCCTTATCAAGTTAGCTTTGAAAACAATGGATGCTGAAATGTCAAAAATCCAACAATTTTTATTTCAAGATATTATTTTTAGTGTTGTGCTATTGTGTTCTTTAAAAATGCCTTTGTTGCTGAAAGAAGCAGTTGATATTATAGCTGCAAGGCTGTATGCATTGAGATATCCCCAGAGACTCCGGTACGGCAGCCCGCAGCAGAATGTTCACTTGTTTAGCAAATCGCTTTCGTACCACGGGAAGTGTTCTTTACCCTTTACACCGCAGAGCGTAAAACTGAGGAAAAATGTCATCAACGTTTTAGCTTATGTAAGGTTTAATCCTCAAACAACAAGGCATTTTTAAAGAACACAATACAACAACATTAGATAATACCAACCTATAACTGTAATAATCCATCGAGCGTGGTCTTATCAAGTTGCTTTGAAAACAAAGGATGCTGAAATATCAAATTCAACAATTTTTATTTCAAAATTTATTTTTATATTTTGTAATAAAAATTGTGGGATTTGATATTCAGCATCCTTGTTTTTTAAGCTAATGAAGCCACCTGATGATTATAGGTTGGTAATTATCTAATGTTTTTAATATCTTAAAGGGTTCAAATAAGTAAATATCATGCTATGTCATTAAATTTTGTAAAAATTTATAAATTTAATTTTTACCTAAAGAAATCGGCCTAGTAAAACATTGTGTCGTTAAAGCATTACGTCTCTATGTCTAGTATTATAGTTTTGCTAATATATTCGGTTTAAAAGATATTTAATTGCGTTTCCCGTTGTTGGAATTTTTCTTCTCTTTATAAATATAAAAAGATATATATCATTGTATTTAAATTTTTCAAAAAATTTCGTAAATAAGTTAGTTTTTAACTTGACGCGTTTGTGAGATAAAGTGTGGCAAGAGTTTATACAGCGAAAATAATATTTAAAATGCTTCTAAACAGACCAAACTAAATTGGTTAAAGCAAACCGGATTAATAGCCTTTCTAATTTAAAAATTTAACCTTCCCACCCTATTTAAGAACTGACAAAAATTCACCCAAGCTTCTTTGTTTAGAAAACATTAAATATTAAAATGAGTACCCTATTGACACACTGTTTTGATATTTTTTTGAGAAATGTATATTTTTATGTTTTGACGTTACCCTTACGCCCCTACGCCATCCACAGACTTGAAAATATTTCAGCAATTTCTCTTGGTCGCTTTTATCAAAAAAATTTCCGAAAGTTATACTGATAGTAGTTTCTGAGATATAGCCGACTAACTCTCTTAGTGGAACACCCGGTACAATTCCCTATTAAGGTCAAATCATAAACTTGAGGTTTTGCTTTGCAATTCCCGTTTTCAAGTTTGACTTATAGCGTTTAATACAACTATTTATAAACGTCGCTGCCGTAGTTATTATATACTTCATAATATGTCGTTGGACTTTAGGCCACTGTGAAACGGTAACGACAACGAAAGGACAAGTTTATAAATTGGCAGTTAAACTTGCTTAAATATTTTTCGGCGATCATTTATTTATAAGTATAATTAACGTATACAAAATGATCCGAGGATGGTTTTGTATTAATAAAGAATTTGAGTATAGGCAACTTAAAATACACAAAAGATTGTTTTTGTTTTTTAAATGTTGTATATATGAGTTCAATGGCGTTTGACCCAACATCCACGAAGAGCAACTATTTTTATAGTTCCCCATTATAAAACTTTCGGGGTTTCTTATTGGCCTGTGAACCTGTTTTTGTCTTTATTAGTAATGTTTTAAACAATTGTTTGCCATAAAGGACCAACCAAGAATTGACAAAAATTATTATTAAGACCTTTGGAAACTCAAAAAAAAAAACTAATAACTAAAAGTGCATATAAAATAAAATATAAATGCTACAGTTTTTTATGTTGCACAAAATAAATATATTTAAAATTTACAAACAGTCTCTAGATACTTGAAAAAGGTTAAAATGTTTACAACATAAACACACGATAACTGTTAAAATGTTATTTATTAACTAGGCAAAGGCAAATACGGGACCGGTATGGCCACAGCAAAGAGTTGAGATAGACGAAAATTTAGTGCTGCGATTGCTCGAATGAAAAAGTACTCGAGTACTCGAGTACTCTATAAGGACTCGAACAGACGAGCCACTTTGTCGCGCCACAATGTGGTGACACAGAGTGGCCGATCTGAACCCTTTGTGTCGCCACAGAGTCGCTCCACAAAGTCGTTCGTCTGAACTGGTAATTTTAGTTACTAAGAAGCTTAGTACGGTGGCGAAGGTTGCCAAACATATCCATTCCTTGATCCTAAATTTCCAGTGTTTATGGAGTCGGATGAAGAAAATCTACTTCTTGCTCTTCTCTTACGCCGTCGACTAATGCGTTCTAGAACGTCGTACGTTATGGATGCATCCGATAACCTCGAGAGAATATCCGTTGGGCAGGGATTATAAACTAATACAAAGGTTGCGGGCAGATCCTGCGAAGTTATTTTGATAAGTTGCTATAGTCGGGGATCTCACATCCCAAATAGCTTCTCGATTATGAATTTCAATAATAAACCTGTCGCTGTCAAAATTCATCTTTACTCTACCGTCACCCCTGATAATCAAACCAAACTGCAGTGGTGCTTCCAAAAGTGGCCCGTCTGAATGCGTTTAGTACAGAAGTGGTAGCCACGCGTGGCGGGGATCGGCGTCTGACGGCTACTGTGTCGCTGCAGAAACGCTCGTCTGAATGAATTTTTCTATAAACACGGAGTTTACATAAGAACTGCAGATTGCCACTCTGTGCACCCCTCTGTGGCGCGACAGAGTGGCTCGTCTGTTCAAGCCCTAAAACAAAACCGTTATCACTTGATTATTGTGATAAGTACTGAAGCGCCTTATACGAGTTATGAAAGATCCATGAGTTGCGACCCTTTAGCTTCTAATTCTAAACAAGTAATTCTACTTATACCATTCGATCGTACCAGACCATTATGTTCAATAAAGCCTCAGCAACCGTTTACTAACTAATAATTGCGATTATTTTGCGAGCGGTTTTGCTAACGAGGCAGAGTCGAGAGTCAAGCGAAAAAGAACTCGGGTATTTAAGTGATCACTCGATTATTTAAATCGCTCGAGCACCAGGTACTCAATTTTATAAATCATTCGATTATGCACATTACTTGTAAAATTGTAGTTCTAGTTTTAGAACAAGCAGCGCGTTCTGTAAGGTAAAATAACGTTGACAGATCTTTTTACCTTTTAGTTAGCTTTAATTTTTCTTTTATTATTAATTAGCATATGTGTTTAATATGTTAATAAAATCTTTACTTTATTAACATAACCTTGTTATTCACATATCAACATCAACATTTGTAAAGTTTGTTGCCCAAATTAAGAAAAATTATGATTTTTAAAATTTAATAACAAAACGATTACCGAAAAAATATAGACCTTAACTTGGGCATTAATTAATGATTACTGATCTCATTTCTTACCGCGCTGGCCGGACTCGCGCGTTAGATTGCCTTGATTATTAATCACCTTTTATAATATCTTTGTTCATTAAATAGCTACTATAATTAAGTTTTCTGGTTTAATTTAATCGTTTTGATAATTCTACCTTAAATTTTGGGAGGCAAAAAAATTATAAATGAATAAGGATAAAACTTAAACATAAATTAGTATTTTAAAAACACGAAATGTATTTAAGATAATATTTTAAAAAACTAAATATTGCGAGTAAAAATGCATTTTAGTCCAGTTACTAAAGACCTGAAAAAACCCAGAGCTGTAAATATATCTGTACAGTTTACATTTGTAAAGCAATTATTAGGTCTTTGCGGATGCTTTTGAGCGAGAAAAAGTTTATCAACATTAACAGGTGGGAAAGGACCAAAAAGGACCCTATTTTTTTTTTTAAATCGATAGTTTTCGAGATAACGTTACCCAAAAGTCCCCTCATTTTAGCTGCCGCTCTACCGCTAGAATGCCGCTATATTTATGGATTCACTTATAAGCGGGCGGACGAATTGTTCCATTCCTCGGGCAATAATGAACATTTTTTAATCATTTATCCGAATGGAAAAACCCGTACTTATCATTGCAAATGAGTTTGGGTCCATTCTGATTTTTCTAGAATATTGAAAAAAGCGGTCAAAGTTTTTTTTTCACCATATTTTGAAATTATCCCATTAATTTATTGACATTTTTTGAAAAAATGGTTTGTTAATAACATTACTTTTTTAAAATAAGACCTTAGCAAGTGTTCCCTGATCCCAGAATATTTTTTTCACAATCTTTCTTGCATTTTGATAAAAAAATGTTTTGCCCATCTGCATTTTTTAGTAAGAAACTACTACTACCAGTGTGTCCCAGTACCAAAAATAGGTTTCCCGCGAATATCTGCCAAAATATGCGAATTAGAAAATTTCTGTTTTGACAAAAAATAAAGACCACCTCGAAATCTACAAAATTGGTTGCAACAATTTTTTTCGCAACACCATTATTTTTCGCAAAAACAGTCGAAAAATCCATAACATTTTACACTGGATAAATTAAAAAATATCAATAAATTAATGAGATACTCTTAATATACAGGGTGCCACAGATTCGAGTGCATGCATGGGGTTTTTGGAAACCGTAAGAGATACGAAGCCGGTTAAATTATGGCAAAGTTGTGTATTTGCGTAACTAACCATGTCCACTTTAGAAAGTTGGAAAACTCCGAGGACTTCCGGAGATATCCGGAAAAAAACGAAATTTGCGGATTTATTTTTTATTTTTTTTCTGACGTTATTTAAAGAGATATGGAAAAACAAAAGACACTTTCTTATGGCCACTTTTAAACTCTATAAAACAGCATTAAGAGATTTTCCGTACGACGTTTCGTTTTCGTTAAACCATCATCAACTTTATTTTTTTAAATACGGATCTGGGTTTTTTATTTAATTTTTTTGAGCCCCTTACTATTCCAATTACAAAAATGTATAACACTTAATATTTATTAACAAATATGGAACGCCCCTATAAAAATAATGTGCCTTCTTTGTCTAACTCATTTTCTCTTATGGAAAATATGTTTATTTAACAGAAAAATATTAAGTGTTATACATCATTGTAATTGGGATTATAACTGCTTTAAAAAAACGCAATAAACAATTGGGTACCGTATTTAAAAAAATAAAGTTGATGATGGTTTAATGATAACAAAACGTCGTACGGAAAATCTCTCAAGGCTGTTTTGTAAAGCTTAAAAAGTGGCCATAAGAAAGTGTCTTTTGTTTTTTCATATCTCTTTAAATAACGTCAGAAAAAAATAAAAACGAAATCGGCAAATTTCGTTTCTTTCCGGATATCTCTGGAAGTATTCGAAATTTTGCAAGTGTCTAAAGTGGACATGGTTAGTTACGCAAATACACAACTTTTCTATAATTTAACCGATTTCGTATCTCTTGCGGTTTTCGAGATCCCCATGCATGCACTCGAATCTGTGGCACCCTGTATTGTAAAAAAACCTTGAACGCTTTTTTAATATTCTAAAAAAATCAGAATGGACCCAAACTTATATGCAATGATAGGTACGGGTTTTCATATTCCGATAAACTTTGAATGCTTAAAAAATGTACATTATTGCCCGGTAATGGAACAATCCGTAAAGATAGCGGCATTCTAACGGTAGAGCGGCAGCTAAAATGAGTGGACTTTTGGGTCACGTTATCTCGAAAACTATCGCTTTTCTGAAAAAAAAATTTGGGACCATTTTTGTAGATTTCGTAGCAATCTTTATTTTTTGTCAAACAAAGATTCTCCAATTTGAATATTTTGGCAGATATTAGCGGGAAACCCATTTATCGTGCCTTGAGGGGCCATTTTCAGCCCTTTCTTACCTGTTAATGTTGATAAAGCATCCCCGAAGACCCAAAAATTGGGCCACAAGGGAAATCTGTACAGGTTTATTTACAGATTTGTCCCTTTATTTATTGACTATTTTTGGAAACCCTAAAAACTATAACTTTTTAAACAATATCAATAATAAAATCACAATATTAAAAATGTAATCTATAAATATTTAACATTTTAAAGCTTAAATATTTAATACACTTTTCTATTTGGTATACGTATGCTCTGATTGCTTTGTCAACTAACGAGAAAGTTAGGGCAAAGTAAATTATTCTCTTTAAATAAATTTTAATTTGGCTTAGGCCATTACTTATTAAAGAAACTGCCGCCTTTAGTAAAACTCTAGTAGCTCAGGGGAAATTGGCAAGTTCTGGCAGGAACTATAAATTTTGTGCAGGTTGCTAAATAAAGGGTTTAATTAGTGCAATTAATATTCCTGTTTCATTTCTCGCGTATTTTTAACGATGACGAGAATATTAACTTGAAATTGAACAATTTCATATTTCGAACTATAAGATACGTATCGGAATTATTCCTATAGTTTGACCTAAAAAAGAAAAATTTAAAATTAAAGAATTATGTATTACTTTATACAAAAAATGTTCGGAGTTATATACATTTCTTAATATCATTATAATATTTAATGTAAGACTAAAAAAGCATAAAAGCTATAATTTAGGCTTAAAAAATAAACCATTTAATGAAGATATCCTACTGAGTCCCCATTAATATTTACCAGAAAATATATTAATATTAAAATATAATTTTTATGAACTCGTATTTCAAGCAAATATTGCAATATTAATATTTTTTTATTTTGACACAAAGGATTTTACCCTAAATACTAACGTACCCAGGAGATGTCTTTAAAAACCTAATAAAAAAAATTAAACCGATTAAAAAAAATTACCTTAAAAATATGAAATAATATTTTTTTATTTTGACCCTAATTTAGTTATAAAAAAATAAAATTAAAGGCACGTACGAAACAAATTGGTCGCCAACAATTTTTTTAAGTTGGTGCCAGCAAAGACATCGTTTATATTTTCGATGGGTTTTCTACGACCTCACGACCTGTTGAGGTAATGTGTCAACATAATATTACTCCGTAAGAAAATAGGCGTGTCACATACAGGGAAATACACCACATCTTGAAGATTCATGCACTGACATTATACTTAATGCTAACCTCATGATCATTTTTTAAAGCTAAAAAATAAAGAGCAACGCTAAGTGCTAAAGCAATTTGATTCTGGGCGTTCTTTTTGAACGAATTTATTGTTCACAAGAAATGAAAAATGTATTTTTCATTATGATATTCTAAGTCAATCCCAAACCAAAATTTGGTTATTTAAAAAGCAATATTGCGGTCATGGTTCCCAAAATAAAAGAAGTTTTTTTTTTGAAACTGAGGAATTACCACAACTCTGTTGTTAAATACACTAAAGATAGCTACATCTAGATGCCTTAAGTAATTGAGCGTTACAAACTTAAGACTAAATACACCTCTTGATACCTGGTACTCTTATCATGGTAATGCTTCTGCACATTTACCTCACCAAACTACTAATTTTTTTCCAAAATTAAGCAGCTTTAGGTTTAAAACTATTTATCCACATAAAAAAGTCAATGTTCTTAGAATTAAATGGGAGATTTTATTGATATTTGGAATTCCGTATTAATAATAACGTATTATGATACTGTTTTGGGAATCTACGTATTTACTAAATAGTTTACAAAGGCCTTAAGTAGTAAGAAAGAAGAATGTACATTTCTTAAAAACCCAAATATTATAAAGTCTATGGTTAAAGAGGTCATAAACTTTATATTAAATCATACCCATCAATTTATGACGTAACACAATTTCTATGATATAAAAGCTTTACACGATATTGTCGTGTATAGACAAACAACAATACAATATGTTACTGACATAGGTAGGTCGAAAAAAAAATATATGCTTTTTAAAATGGGTAACTTTTGCGACAAAACTTTTATATAATATAATATGTGTATTGAAATAAATTAAAAGGTTGGATTTATTTAAATGTTTATTGTCTTCTTTTTAGTCCATATAAATAAAAACTTGTATTAAAAAATGTTTTTTTACTATTAATTTACTTTTTTATTTTTTAAGTTATTGCGTTTCATTTGATATCCATATCATTGGGTGCATAAATAACACTAGTCCGCCATCCTGACTGGTCCGACATATTGGATGTTGAATGACGTCACTTAGCTAATTATTCACTGTCATACAAACTAAACGTGTACGCAAAATTCCAGCTTAATAGGTTGACTATAACTGCTTTAAAATTCATTTGCAAGGTTTAATTCGATTAAAAATAAAAACAAACATTTTAAGTTAAATAAAAGCTTACAAAGAAGGTCGGCTTTTTACAAAATAGCCTTAGAGAAAATACAAAAAGCAATCATCGTATATTTTTTCTAAGAGCTAGTATCATAAACCTTATTTTTACCAGTTTTTTAAAGCCAAAGCCTTGGACCTCAGAAAGGGCTGTAGGTTGGTTGATTGTGGATTTTCAACAGAAACATATCCAAGTTAAAGTGACTTTGGCACCACAAATTATACAGTCTTTTTAAAAAAAAAACTGTTAAAGTAAAGGACGATGATTTTGAAATTCAATTTTTTTATAATAAACATAATTTTAACACGAATCATATTTTTAAAGCGTGGCTATATTAGATATTCTTAAAAGGTGTTATTTTTGTAAAAATAAAAACTTGTGTAACATGTTTTTTAAAAACAAATTCTTTTTTATACCCTTTTGTCAAAATAAATACTCCCATTTTTGTCATTTTTTTAATGCTCACAGTATTTATAACGGTAATAAAATATTAAAATTTTAATATTAAACTGTAACTGTTTAAAATTAAATTGCAATTTTTAAATTCGTTATTTTTTTAGTTAATTAAAGCATTTTAAATGTTAACAATAAGTAAATGAACTTTTTATTCTCTAGTCTGCAGAACATTATTAAAATGGCAATAACACTGTCAATGAGGTTTTTTGTGATATTTAGTAACGCAATTATTATTTGCTCGCCAATTTTAATTAAATTGGGGTTTTTTAAAGTTAATAATTTATGTTGTAAATATAAAGTAAAATAATATGGTGATCAGTTGCACTAGTAATTATAGTTAGTTTTTAAAAGTAATATTAGTAATTTAGTGGCGAGTATACGACAAAAAACATCGATCCAGTATTTAAATATAGTATTTTTACACCTATAAAAGGGTAATAAAAGAAAAACCATTGTATCTATTATAATGTAATTTTTAGCAATATTTCGTAATACATATTAAACAAAAAAAAACTTGTGTCTAAAATTTGGAAAAGATACAACAAACAATCGACAAAAATAGAAAAAAAATAAAAACATTTTTAAAGAGTAATTTTAAATAAAAGTTGCGTTAAATGAATAAAAATCTTTATTCAGAATTAATAATACATTTCTATAGTAACCAAAATAAGTTGAATATTTAGACGAATAAGTGTGGAAACATAAACTTTATTAATTTTTTTAAACTGGACATAACCTGCAAAAGAAGTTATAATAAAACATTTTTTAGATTCCTTACTTAAATCAGGATATTAAATTTCGTAAGTTTATAATATAGTAAATTTAGTATGCAAAAATATATTTTTCTTTTCATCAGATTGTTAAAGTTAAAAAATGCCGCATGCTGCATGGTGAGAAATTTGTAGTTAAATGGATTATGGATTGTCGGTTTTCGTAGAAAAAAAAAAGATAAATCGTACAGAGTATGCCCTTTTAAATAGTTAATATTGACTATGCGCTGATAATTTATCGATAGGTTTTGCAGGATGACTGCGGTATATTAACTAAAAAATAAACCTATAAAGTGCAAAAAATAGCCATCGGGGAAAAATTATACTCACTCTTACATCTAATCGAAACATACGCGTTAAATTACCTTTTAAAAACTTTAATTAAGCTACTAAGTACAGTTGTGTTAAAGCTTTTTTTTTAAACAAAAGGCGGGTTTGAGCTTGGCGCTTAGCAGAGTTAAGACAGATCCTTCAAAAAAGGGATCGATTTACGAATTAGAATCCTAGCAAAGAAATCGAATCACCAATACGAATCACGATTCCTTTTTAAAGGAAAAAAAATGGAATCCAGGAAATTGATTCCTGTTTATCGGATAACGAATCCAGAACATCTTTAGTTTTTATACTTACAAATTGTAACTACGATACGAATGATACTAAATAATCCAGATGATAAATCAAGCTCCAAAGATTTTAACACGGAGCTCGATCCGCGAAATATAATTTAAGCCTTGTTTTGAAATGCTCTAACTCTTAGCTAAATCAGTTTTTGATACATATTCTTCAAATTTGAATATGTTATTTCCAAGATCAACATGAAACCATCCTTAAATGCAACATGTTTTTGAACTGTCTTCCAAAATTTGCAATGTTTAATCTTTATA
The DNA here is from genome assembly GCA_019359885.1 of Listronotus oregonensis. Classification (NCBI taxonomy): domain Eukaryota; kingdom Metazoa; phylum Arthropoda; class Insecta; order Coleoptera; family Curculionidae; genus Listronotus; species Listronotus oregonensis. The sequence goes on from JAHBCN010007988.1 coordinate 30,540, forward strand.
AGGTTTTTAAATGTAATTCTTGAGAAACTTTAAGCAGCTTAACAAATACCGTTAAATAATTTATTTGCTTACGGAATAAACAAATGTATTAAAATTTTAAATTTATTTTTGTAAGACACCCTAAATAGTAATAATAAAATGTCCCATATAAAAGTCCTTTAAGGCAATCGTAAGAATAACAGATTAGAAATTTATTAAGATCGACCAATCAAAACTTTTAGACTTTAAATGCAAGTAAAATGTATGCCCGTTTTTGGATACCACACTCTTTGGTTACGAAAAAAAAATGTTTCATTTAAATGTTATTTCTCTAAACCTGTAAATCAACATATTTTGGTTTAAAATCGCATGTTAGGAGTGTTTCCTTATTTAAAGATTTTAATAGACAAATTTTTTAAAATTCGTTATCTTTATTTCCGAAAATCAGTGTGATGCTTAATAAGAATCTTGGGTAAAAATTTGGAAATTTAAAATGAGATATTTAAAATAATTATTTTGTCATTTATAAACCTATTTGCTCTAGATTTTTTTTTTTTAATCTTTATGACAACTCACGAAGGATTATTATATATGTATATTATATCCTACGGATTATATATACATATATAAACCTAAGTACCAGAGTACCGTGAGTGTCGGGTTTTCCGGTGTTTAACCCATTTCTTCCCCAGTTGTTCCGTCAACGTTGTCCAAGCACTGAAACATGCAAATGTTGCATTTCACAACACCTTTTAGACAACGCGGTAGTGCCACCACGGACGTTATTTTAAATAACTACTACCTAAATATGTCTGCCCGGCGGGGCTGGGATTCGAACCCGGATCGCCGGCGCGGCGAGCCAAGGCTCTGACCACTACGCTACCGGACAGACGGGTAAAGGGGCAGATTCAAGATATTAGGGCTTTTAAGGGAGCTAGAGTCAAAATCTGAAAATTAATAATCTTGAGTCAATATTTGGAGATTTAAAACTGCGGATTTTGGCATTTATAAACCGATTTGTCTTAAAAGTAAAAGGAATCGATTTCTTTTAAAATCGGATACTTTAAAAACGGAATTGATTTTAAATCATTTTAAAATTATATAACGAATCCGGATCACGAATCCTATTTTTCAAAAGTAATCGATTCCAGCATTTGCATCCTTAAAAAGAAATCGATTTCTGGGTTTGATTCCTACCCAGCTCTGGCGCTTAGGATGACAAATATACTTACACATGTGCCAATATTTTTCCACAAATTTTTTTAATTAAATTTTATTTGATGTAGATGGCATATTAAGTATAAATTATTTCAAAATGGCTATTTTTGCACTTTCTAGGTCAATTCTCTAGTTAAGAAACCGCAGTTATTCTAAAAAACCAAAATAATAACAAACAAAAAAGAAAAAAAAAGTTAGTATAATTTTTAAAAATATAATTAATTTGCATTTTATTTTAATTTATTTTATTATTTTAAATCGTGCAAATGAAACTGAATTACTAGAAGAAGCATCAGGTGTAAAGCTTCGCCAAGATTTATAGAATGCTTGGAGCGGCCAAAATAAACGATGATTGATGCCGACCCAGTTTAACGTTAGTTCTAATTGTAAGGGCGGAAAGTTACAGAATACTGAAGATTAATTATTTACGGCATTTTAATTAATTATGGTTAAAATTTTAAAATGAGATTATTCAAGTAATATGTTTAAATACTAAAAATCAAATCTCTTTATAATTAATGCATGCCAGTAGCCTTGCATTATCAATTCTATTTTATATTTAAGAAAAGTATAGAATGGCTTAACTTGCCTAAAGGAGGTAAATAACTAATAAAACTAGTAGAATGAAAAATATTTCGTGTCGAATAGAACTGGTTAAAAATTGCAAAATATATTATTAGGGACGACCTTTACCCATCTGCCAACCGGAAAAAAATTATTTATTATCAAATATAATATGTTAATAAAACTATCGCAAATAGGTTGCGTAGAAAATTATGGTCAAGGCTATAATTAATAAAAAAAAGAAAAATTTTGGGATACTCCCTGTATAATGTTAATTCATATTTTTTATTCTGCATGGCAGTACTAACATACCACTAACCTTTTTTCTTCATTTATAAATAAAACTTGTGGAAATTTTTTAAATTTAAAATTAAAGAAATTAATAAAATTTTTAATTATTAAATTAAATAAAATAAAAATATAAATAACATTATACAGAGATTATCAAAAATATTTTCTTTTTTTAATTATTCGTAGCCTTGACCATAATTTTTTAAGCAACCTAGAGAGAAATGGTTATCGATGAGCTTTAGCTCTATAAGTAGTTGCAGACACACTCTGCTGTCTGCTAACAATATACAATTAAATAATATGCAAATTATGGTATTATATGCCAATGGAGCGTATCAGCAAATAGAGTCAAATATTTACAAATATTAACAAATAAATAAGTCGTGCAAAGTCGCTGGCTAAAGAAATCTAAAGTAAAAGGATATTTTGACCTTGACAAATTTTAGATAAATCAAGTTAACTTTAATAAAATCAAAAGAAATATGGAAGATGGAAACTACTTTCAAATGGGCACTAATAGTCTAAAAATAATTTGTCAAGTTTCTAGAAATCTGAAACATAAACTAACAAGCTACTGACAATACTAGATGTTTACATTCTTACCAATAGGGCTTAAATTCACAAATTATGTAAAAGGAAAAGTTAAAAAAATTGTCCTTGATTTTAGCGTAAAAATACACCTGAATTAAGTAAAAGAAAGTATTTTTATTTTACTAAACAACCCGAATCGGCTTCCCGACTGCGAAGTCCATAAGGCGTAAAGATACGACGACGTTACGGCACCAATAGAAAGTGTTTTATAACACAAGTGAAATCAGATTTTTCCAAAAAAAATTCGAAAGTATTTCATTTTTGGGACACCTCGTATGACTTGTCACTTGTGTGACACTTGGTATAATTTATTGTCAAATTATATTATCAAAAGGTTAATTGTACAATTACTTATTTACTTTACCACCTTATCAAGAAAAATTGCTTTTAACTACCGCAAATTAAAGTTTGAGTTCTTTCTACGCCGGTTAAAGAAAAGTTATCAAAAAGTTTAAATGTTACCCTGTCCGCTCATTACTATATTACTACTATACCATAAACCAATTACTTTTCTAATCACCACTCCAAGCCTGACCTGCTACAGTTTTTTAAGTCACTTTCATCACACACTTTATTTTTGGTTACCTTTGAACTTTACGTAAAATATTTAACGTTACAATTAACACAGAGAAATTTATAGAGTAGCCTTACTAGCTTAGCAAAATGTATACTTTTGTACAAAAATACAGAGTGTCCGGAAAAACTATCAGGAAGCCTAGGGTGGTGATTCTACATAAAAAAAAAAGTTTAGTAAGTTTTGTGAGAAAATGTCAAAATCTCCACCATTACCAAGATACAGGGATGTAAAATATCATTTTTTGTTTAATTTTTTGGCATAATTATTTTATTCTTTAACCGATTAAGTTAATATTTGGTATAACAACAAACCCTTGATAATGGTAATTTCAAGCAAGGCGACTTGATTGCGGGTAAAGTTAAATTACGTATGCAACTGATTTCAAACGCCTAAAAACTTTGAAGTCAATTTACTGGCTGAACGGTAAGGATTTTCGACATTTATCAGAAGAACATTGTTTTTTGAATTTATAATTACCTCCAACATGGTATACTCTGAAGATATCTGTTAAAATAGAAAAGTTAAAAAGTGCCCTCCAGCGGAAAAAAAACCAATTTGTTCTTAGAATTGTAAAGTCAACCAAACTTGTTTCTTATACCAAATATCAACTTAATCGGTTAAAGAATAAAATAAATATGGCAAAAAAATGCACTACAAATGATATTTTACATCCCGGTATCTTGGTTATGGTGGAGATTTCGACATTTTCTCACATAACTTACTAGTATTTTTTTAATGTAGAATCACTACCTTAAGTTTCCTGATGTTTGTTTCGGACACCCTGTATATGATATGAAGTGTTTAAAGAAAAAGATGTGCTAGCCAAATTTTTTAGCCTTACACACAAAGAAGGTGATTTGTATGTTACTATAGAAAATCTACTATTTTTCTATTAAAAACTCAGGAGAACATTTTGGCAATCTGCCTAAAATGAAAGAGAATCTTACGTGTCTTTGAAAGTGTTAGACAATGTTATGTTAACACTTTAAAACGGTTGAAGATACACACTAACCGAAACGTTGTGTAACAAATAACAAATAAAGACAATAAAAGTCCAATATTTTAGTGTTATTGAAAGAGTCTTACGTGTTCATATTGAAAAAAAAACTTTTTCGTGCAAGCTCCTGTTCTAATCGCACAGACAGCCATACTCTGCTGTACTCTCCCTTCGTCCCAGAACTCCGGACGCACGGACCTTACAATGCGACTCCTTCTTCTTTCTTTTATTTAATGCGCTTGTTTAGTGGCGCGCGAAATCTCGAGCCTTTATTGGATGCGCTAAATCATCACGAGTTCACGAAGCTATACCGACACGTGGGTTTTCTTCGTTTAGATATTTTTAGATTAGTAGAGCGGGGTTTTTAAGAGTTATTTCAGAATTTTACTGGTAATAGATTTTTTATATTTGATAAAAAATACATTTGTTTACATACTATATTAAATTTGATTAAAAATAATTTTTATCCGGTTGGCAGATAAGTGAAAGTCGCCCCTAATTTGATTTATGTACTATTACGCTTGTTACAAAATAGCAATAAACAAAGAAAGTAAAAAAAAGGTTTTTTATAGGTATTTTAAACCCTCAGGTTTCTGTAAAAACCAAAATATTTAACCAAAAAAACTCCGTGTCATGGTAAAACATTGTGCCAAATTTTGTTGAATTCTATTTGAGAATTTTTGCACAATAATTTTGCAACCAATTTTTTTTTTAGGTAGGCTATAGATCTTAAGCTTTTAACAATTCCTTAGGGCAATTTTTGTCTAAACAAAAAAAAATATATATTTTGTTGCTGTAAAATCATTTTAATAAAATTAAGACAATAATGACATATAAACATGTGCAAAAATTTAATATTTGTTATTGTTTTTAGATTTGCTGTAAACGCCTGTCTTCTTTAACCAATTGACCATTTCAATACATTAAAAGAAGCGTCTTTACGAGTACTTCCACACCATATTTTAAGTATTTTTTTTTAATTGAAAATGTCACTTAAAGCCAATAAGATAATTTTATTTTAACAGGTTATCATAGAAATCACACACAAGTCGCAATGTTAGAATTTTATTTTTAATGACTGGTTTACATTTTTTAAAGTAAGAGTGTGCTTTATGATAACTAAAGAGGGACGACGACATTATTTAGTTACTTTCTACCTTTAGTTAGACCTATTCTATCTGCCTAAGCTTCTTGTTAGTATTACTTTGTTTCAAAATTAAATATAATTACCAAACTACTGCCAATAATTTCCTTAAAAGACTTACCTTAATAACTATCAAGCTACACTTCTTGTTAAGCTTTTGTTAAATTTTTAAATTACAAGATACTTAAGTGATGCTTAGGCTTTCAAACAATTGATTAAATTAAAACCTTACATTAAGTTAAATACATGCATATATTCTTATTATGTTTTTAAATAACCTCAATTTACTGTTGTACGTTCCAACTCGTTTTTATTAATAACAGACCGAACAAAGCAGTACAAACTAACTTTTATAAACTCTGCGAAAAGATTGCAAGCTTAGAAAGTTGTTGTTGCAAACAATTTATATAATATTATTTTTGTGGTTTTCATATTTAAAAACATGTTTTGTTGCTAAAAATCACGAAATTTTTGAGCAGTAAGCATCTGAGTAGTGTGAAGTTAAGTAACAATTTAATACAATTAAACTTAAACGAATGGCTTACAGGTAAATATAAATAGGTATAAAACCACTTATTATTATGGAAGCTACAACAACATATTTACCACTCTACCAGCACCAGTACTGAATATTATTACTTTTTGAAGTCCAAAGTAAAACCCTAAACAAGTAAATTCTAAAAGTTTAGTTGGGTTTATTTCAAGCCGCAGTTCCACGTGATCACAAACTGCTTTTTCTTAACTCCCATTTCCAAACGAATTTAACGTAATATATAGCAAAATATGTTTCTCCTTGTATATGGTTTTCTACTTAAACAAAGTGTAAATTGTTACCATAAATACAGCAGTACAAAATTTTAAGTTTTTATAACCTCGTCTTGGATTATTAAGTTTTAATTAATTAACCAAAAAAGTAACCTCTTTAAAGACCTTTCCTTTACTTTTTTGTATAAAAATTGATGGGTAAAGTGTCATTAGTTATTTATTTTAATATATTGGTATATTCGTTTATGTCCCGTTTATTCCAAATTAAATTTAAACTTGTCAAAATAAGGGATAATTAATCTGTGTTTAACTTACAAAATGCTGGATTTAACACAGTATAAATGATTAATTAGTAAAAAGGCATTTTAGTTAGTAACCTTTAATATTTAATTTCCATTCACTCACTCCATTACTCAATTTTATTTGAAAATTAATTTTGGGTTACTTTGTACCATTTCTGAAGAATCAAAAAATATTTTAAGTAGGTATGAGTTTCCTTTGTGATTATTTATATTAATGTAACCTTATTAAAAAAATAACAATATAACCTTGGCCCGTATATTTCATAAGTGTTTTTGATATTAAATAGCATACAATTTTTTATTTCACACTCATTTTTTCTACGCCATAGGTAATGTTTTTTATATGACATATGCAATGATTTTTTTTCTTTGCATGCACTAGCGTGGATAAAGGGGTGTCTAAAAATATTTTAGAGTTTGCAAATTAATGTCTGGAATATGCTAAAAAAATATTTAAAAATTAAAAGGATTTGAGATAACTAAAATTATTAATCTTTTCTATATCATTTTTCTGAAATAAAATATATAGTTTTTTTTTCCAATCATATTGTAATACTGCGATAGACGACAGCCTTTTAATATATTCGCGTTTTGTTTTCTCTAGCGCTGTCAAAATTTAACAAAGCTTTGGCGGCGATATAAATCGGCAAAACATACGAGAGCTTTAAAGAAGGTATCACCAACAGGCAAATTGTAATAAAATATATATACAAAAAATATAACAGAGGGACTTTTTGGATAAAAATAGAAAAAAAGTTCTTATAAACAAATATCCCAAACCTTTTAATTATAGGACTGTTAACTTTTAGAAAAAAAAGTAAATCATTTTATTTTTTAAAATATTGATAAACATAAACGCATGAAATTTGGGACACATGTTTGTATTTTTAAGGCTTTCTTAAAATAATATTTGTAATCATGTACTAACCTGGTACAGGGTCAAAATCTGCAATTTTTACGTTTTTTTTACCTCACCTTTTTCTCGGGTTGGGAATTTGTAATTTTGGAGATGGTATGTGAAAGCTTTACTTAATTAGAAACTTCTTTGTTTAGCGTATTTTGTTTGTAAAATTTGCATAAAACAAAATGTAAGTAAAACAATTAAATATATATCTGCAACATAAAAGTCAGCAATACAAATTACCGATATAAATCTATACAGTAAAAAACATTTAAAGTAGCAAATTTCAACCCTCTTCCAGAGTAGCGGATATTTTCAAATATTTTCTTAGGAAAGCTAGGCAGTTAGGACATGATATGTTTAAATAAACTTTTTTACGTATTCACATCAGTCTGTGAAAATTATCACGTAACTGTTTGCAGAAAAAAATATTAAATTTTTAAAATATTACCCTCCGAGATTTTAAACTTTTTATTGTTTTTTAATTACGAATGTCATGGTTTTTAAACGTGTGTCTACTTGATTTTGTTACTTTTTAAAAACAGACACTATATTTTGCACATTGATAAGGTTTTTATTAAGTCGTTAGTTGTTTTTTTGCCCAAAAATAAACAAGCCTAATACCTTAAATAAATGAAATATATATTTCAAATAAAAAAGCCATTAATTGCTTGGATAAAATTTCTTATTAATATTATGAAGCACTCTTTATAATAGCCTTTACCGTATGTCTAACACCTACCACTCTCCTCTTAGAGCAATCAACCTTTTACCTTTTATACAAAGTTTTGTCTTGTTGACAAGTTGTCAATATTATTATGGTTTACCTTTCTTTATTATGTACTGAAAATGGAGAATATAACTGATATGACAGTAAAGAAGGTAAAAATTTTCACTTTTTTATTGAACATCGTATCAGTGTTTGGTATTCATTTTTAGCATTAAAACTGTTGTTTAAACTTTTTTTTGTAATATACTTTATATATAATACATATATGTGCATGAATTTTACTTTTGGTATTAGGACCTAGATTTTTCACAGGAATTGTTGGATCGTTTAAAGGTATCAATATATAACGCTAGCAATAAATAGAATAATGGAAGCTTTTATACATAAATAATTTATCTCCTACTCGGTTTACAGTATTTTACATTTTTTGGGACATTCTCCGAAAGATGAAACCTAAAGGTTTAAGGGTTTAAAGAGAAAGACTTTACCCTACGCCTGCTTTTCAAATCAGCATTAGGGACTACTTTAACAGGTTATACCCCAGACTACTTAGAGCTGTCATTTTTATACTTACCCTATTAAACATGAAATACTTACTTTTTTTGTTAAAGAAAGTATATATTTGCAACATTGCACATATTCTTATCCAATTCGGCGTATCCTAAGACCATTAGGTATTTTTTTTCTCTTTATTGCAATTTACTAAATACGAGACCGTTTCCTGACTTCTGAAAGACACTGTATAATTAGCAGTCCCAATACGAACTCATTTATATCCGTTTTAAAATATAAAAGAGACCCAAAAGTTATCCATAATTCTTATTATGTTTTTTTGAGCGACTGAACAGTTAGCCCTTATTTTACTAACCCATAGCAAATATCGAAATTTTTCTTTAAATTTGTCCTAATTTGTTTTAACATAACCTATATTGTTCTGACATTGTTTTATTCGGAGGTCTTTAAGTGATCAATCAGTTTTACTTACATATAGCGAACGAAAAAGAAATACCGAATAAAAGAAATAAAAAGACAAGTTAATTGATCGAAACATAAGCTGTTCAGTTGTTTTTATTGCGTTTTAACCTTTTTAGTCAGTAAGAATAAATAAGTGACAATACTTAACAAGTTCCCAGTGGTGCTTATTTATTCATGATTAGCCTACATAAAATATACCCATAGTGCTTTACTTCAGAAAAAAACAAGACGTCAACAAAATCACATTTAGAATATTTTTTAGATAATAACACTTTGGTTGTATTATTAGAAGTAGCTATCAGTATTTTTTATTTAAATATTGAGGATTTTTTTATTGATTTTAAAATTTAAATTAGTTTACAAAAATAAAATAAAATGTAAGGTAACAAACAGTTTTTCCTTTGGGTCTTCTATCATTTGTTGCCAAAAGACTTGATGAGAGGAGAGATGACATTCTCTCAGGGACTCTATTGCACTTTATCACTTTAGAGACCTTAAGAAAAACAAGCGACCTTGAGAAAAGCAAGAGAGCAAGAAACGACAATTTTTCGACTAGAGATGGACATTTTTTTGTCTTGTCTTATTCCTTTAAACAAGAGAAAAATTATTTTTTTGTCTAGACGAGAAAATAATATCTTTTGTCTCGGCGATATAACTGATTTAAACAATATAATCAATTTTAGAAATATTCTTTCTGGGTAATTCAAAACTGCAAGTATTTAAAAAATTCTGTGTCTTTAAAAATAACAAATTATTCACATTTGTTATTCCAAAATAATATATATTTTTTTGGTTTATACAATATTTTTTAAAAATTGATATTTTACATCAAACCATAACTTTAATTTTAGTATATCTTTTTAAAATTCATGTTTTTAGATAAAACGGTAACGAAATACGATCTTTAGCAAGTTTACTAACAAAAATTAACGTACTAGGTTTTGGGTAAGCAACAGAGGAGCGTTTTTTTAGGTTTTTAAACACCTAAGAATGCAAATTCCTTTGCACTGTGGGTAACAGAATTAAATAATATGACAGTTTATCCAACACTCCGGGGTAAGAGAATGTCATTTTAAAAAAATGGGCCCTTTTATTTTTAAATCAATTAGTTTAAATTAGTTTAAACTGCAGTCATTTTTTTGTTAAAATACGGTGGAGAAATAAAAGTAATTTGTTTTATGTATTTATGATTATTTACCTCTTTTTAATTTTAGCTAATTCAAACTTATCCCGTATATATTTCAATTGTCTGTTCAAATATGTGTAGACAATATAAATTTGGTAAAATTGCTACTGGATATTGGATAGTTTTCCAATAGTTAAAGAAGTCAAAAAACCCCATATTTTTATAGCCCAAAAATTTAAAAACGAAATTGTAAAGAAGTCATAGAACCTTTTTT
>JAHBCN010007989.1:0-40698 GCA_019359885.1 Listronotus oregonensis
GACATTGTAAACCAACTAAATTTAAAAAAATTTTTTTTAAAAAACCCCCCTCCATTCTATATTAAGATACAAATTGGGTGTAGTATGTACTTGGATTGTACTTAGTGGTAATTTATTTTTTTCCCCAGATGTTCGTAGAGACAAGGCTTTTTTTCAATTTTTTTTTAGAACAAGTTTTTAAAAACCCACACGCTCCACTAATAAACAAAAAATTTTTAAATTTTTTAATTTTGAGAGGCTTTATTTTTGTTTCCAAAAATGTATACGTTAAAAAAAAAGGAAACACACAAAAAAAATATTTTTTTAAACCGGGGGAAAAACCCTAAGAAAAGTTTATTTTGAATTGTTTTGTCACTTAAGACAGTGTTTTGAATACGTTTTTTATGAGCGTTAGTTTAAAGATGGATCTTTTAAAAGCAGATAAATAAAAAACAAATTCTTTATTTTTTTTTTAAAGAAAAAATTTGAATGCTAGAAGTATTATAAAGTGTTTTCGTACCGTATTATTTAACTTTAAAACAAATAAGTTACATTAAAATGTTTGTATAAATAACAATTATTTGTGACTTACAACAAATTATAAAAATATAAGAAATTTTTGTTACAAGTACCTTAAATAAAGTTTGGCAAAAGCCCAGTCAGAAATAGCAGATGAGTCTAAAAAAACGATTTAGGTATTTTCAAAAAAAAAATTTTTTTGTTTATGCAAAAAAAATTTTTTTAAAAACTTTTTATTATTTATGATTAGTCGTATGACAATGCCAGTCAATTTTTAAAAAATGAAAAAAAAATAGATATATGAAAAAAAATGCCATTTTTTACTTAAATAATTACCCCAGACACCCCTTTTTTTTGGGTTTTGGTTTTATAGAACACTTCCTAAAATTATAAAAATTTAAGAGAAAGTAGTCCATACCCTCTTTTTTAAAAAGTCCCCCAATGCCGTTGGTTGTTTTTTCCGGGGGGGGGCCATCCTTCATGGAGGTAAAAAATTTGGGGTTTTTAAAAATTCTTGAAATCTGATCATTTTTTTTTTAAATTTTTTTCCCCAAGTTTATTTTTTGATTTTTTCGATTAAAATTTCGATTTTTAAAGGGTTTTTTTAACTGTTTTTCACGAATATCTAAAAAATTTGACTTTATTGCTAATAAAAAAAAAAAGAGAATGGTTTTTTTAGGTTGCCCCCAAAATTATTATTAACGGGGTAAGGGTTTTTATTAAAAGCCAACTTTTGAAACAGTCATTCTCAAAAAAAAAAAATAATGGTTTTTTTTAAAAAAAACAATAAAATTTTTTTAAGGTTTTTAAAGACTTCTTTTTTTTTTTTTTTTAAAAAAACCAAAAAAAATGACCGAGTTATAAAGCAAATAAGATAGACGCCAATTTTTTTCAAAAAAAAAGGAAAAACAACCCACAAAAACCACCCCAATTAAAAATATTTTTCCCCTTCTACAAGTCACTTTTTATATACCACGAAAATTCGTATTTAAAAAAACCCCCCTTTTAATTTTTTAAAACGATAACAATTTAAAAAAAAAAAAATAAGGCAGATATGTAAAAATTACAAGAGACCAAAATTTTTTTTTTTTTCACTCAAAATTTTTTTTTTGGGGGTTTTTTTTTTCCGAGTGAAAAATTTGGGGGGAGATATGGCTAAAAAAAGTTGTGGCAGGGTTGACTAGTACCATTCTCGAACCCTTCCCCCCCTTGCCCTTTTCCAGAATAAGGGGGGAAAAAAATTCAATCCTAATATTTGTAGGTCTTCATTTCCCTTTAAAAAAACTTATAGTAAAAAAACCATTGAATTTTTTTTTGCAGTTTGTATTTTCTCATACGGCGATGCAAATAAAGTACAACTCCCCCAAAATTGAATAAAGTAAATGATTTGCCATCATACCTTGAAAAAAATGAGGTACTAATTTTTTATAAAAGCCACTAAAAAAAAAAGCAGGAAATTTTCCCCTTTTTTTTTTCCATAGTAACTGCATGGAATGAGCACATTTTAAGACGCAATTATGGCTTGGCCAAAGATATTGATCCACTTAACTCGGGGGGGTTAAAAAAAAAAAATTTCAGAACCTGAAAAAAATTTAAATCCACCCGCACCGGAAGAGCTCTTAAAAAGATTTTTGTAATTGTTAGAAGGGCTGCGGTTCCACAGGCGGTTGTAGAAAATGGGACTTTTTTTGCAGTTTAACATGCAGAAGTGCGCTGGGGGCAAAATTTAAAAGGGTTTAACAATGGATCAAGAGGAGGACAAGTAGAAAAGGGAAAATGAAAGCCAAGTGGAGAAGAGAAGGGGGGAAGCTCATACCCATAGCGAAGACTGTGAAAAAAATTTAGTAAAAAAATTTTAAAAATTTAAAAAAAATTTTTCAATTTTTTTTTTATTAATAAAAAAATTTTAAAGTTCTAAAAAAAAAAATTTAAAAAATTATTTTTTAAATTTTTTTCTAAAAATTGGGGTTTTTTGGGAAGGGGGTTTGGGGGGGTTCTAGTACAAAAAAAATTAAATAACCAAGTTATCTTCATGAATTTTTAAAAAAAAATTAAAAAATTAAAAAATTTGAATTTTGTTTATAATATTTTAACAAAATCCAAACATTTTAAAGCATTAACGTAATTTTTTTTTTTTTTTTTGCTACGGGGGGGTTTTCACCCCTAAAAAAATATAGTTACTGGGGTTTTTAATTTTAAATTTTTTCGAGTACCCCTTTTTTTTAAAAACGTTCATATATAATTTATACTAAATATTAAAAAATTTTTTTTTCAAACGGGTTAAAAAAATTTTTTTTTAGACTATCTAAATGCCTTAAAAATTAGTACCTTAAAGTAATATTTTAAAGCACTAGTGTTAAAAGTAAAATGTCAAATTTAAAAAAAAAAGTCAACGTTTATTTATTTACTAACATATATATTGTACAATTCAACCAACTTGAAAAACAAATTCCTTCCACATTTGAATTCTCCGTAGTTGAGGTGGATCAAAAACCCGCATCAAAAACGGTTTTGGTTTATTAATAAATGCCAACTTCAAAAATTTTTTTTATACGATGCTATATAAAACTATCTCTTTAAATTTTTTTAAAAATTTTTTTTTTAAACCATTATTGCGTTTGAAAAAAAATATTGTATGATATTTGTTTTAAAAGTACTTTTTAAAAAGGGGCCCATGTGAATTGCAGAACTCGCTTCGCTCATTTTGCGAACTTTCACATTCGTCCCTTTAAAAAAGTATTTTTTAAACCCCCTTTTTTATTATTTTTAAAAAAAACCCCCAAAAAAATTTTTTAAAAAATTTTAAAAATTTCTACCATGCACGGGGGGAAAAAAAAAATAGTATTTTTTTATTCTAAGAGGATTTGGTGCAAAAATTTTTTTTAAAAAATTCAAGAAATAATGAAATTAGGCCTTACAACTGCAATTTTTTTAGGTTTTAAAAAAATTTAAAAATATCAGAGAGAAAAACAACTCTACAGTCAGGCCCATTCAACCCAAAAGGGGGTTTACAGCTTTAGAAAAATTTTTTCCCAGTTTTATTTAAACTCCCTTGTTCATAAAAGTCTAATACCTAAAGAAGAATTAAGCGAACGAATACGTAATGTACGTGATAAAATAAGAAAAAGGTTTTTTGTAAATTTCGTTTTAAACATCGATATTGAAACAAGCTTATATTTGCATTGAAGTTGAAAGTATTATGGTTAATATTTTTTACTAATTTTTAAACAAAAATCTAACATTTTTTGTAAACTGGAACATAAAAATATTGATTTTGTGACAAAAAATTAATAGAAACACAAAAAGGCAGTTTACCTAGTCTTTTTTGTGTAGTGCTCTCGCCACTGCCGAGTCAAAAATAACTTTATATTTTAGTATAAGTTTAATTTTTTTATTAAATTAAACAGTTATAAAATTAAAATAAAGGACCAAATATATATATATATATATATATATATATATATATATATATATATATATATATATATATATATATATATATATATATATAATATATATATATATATATATATATATATATATATATATATATATATATATATATATATAAAAAAAAAAAAAAAATTTTTTTTTTTTATAAAGGTGTTTCATTCAAGTAACTCTGATTAAGTGCCAGCCAGGTATTTCTAAGAATCCTTGTGTTAATGTGTTAAATTAATATATGTTGCATGAGTTTTATTACCTTCTTTCCTTCTTTAACTATATTTTTAATAAAACTGGTAAATATAAAAAAGTTTTTTTCCACAGGCAAAGATCCTTTAACGCCGAAACAAGCTTTGCTTTCAGACGAGAACTTCAACAACTACATGGCAATATTCACATTATACTAGATGAAATTATACACACGTCTTTTTTTTGTTCATAACTTGGTAACTTTCCAGAAACCAAACCAACAGTTCATATAAGTAAGTTTTTACCGCAATGATATATCTAAAATAGAATTTATTTTTTATCACGTGTTAACGGATTAACGGTTAACGTTAACTTGCGTTGAATCGTTCCAAAGGTAACGCTTTAACGTTTAACGAAGTTAACTTTTTTAGTAACGGATTAGCGATTAACGAAGTTAATTGTTTGATTAACAGTGCCCAACTATGTATATAAGGTATAAAAGCTGACATCTAAAGACATAAATTCTTTGTTCAGAGTCATCAAACAAGGACTATTAAAAAAAAAAATGTGACGGCCATTTTGTGTAATTTTTTCGTATTATCTAAAAGGTTTTTAAGAAAATTACTTTAATTAAAACGGAAAATTTTTATATTCTTAAGGGACACCTTTTTGAAACTGTCCCGTTTTTTAAAACGTTTTAATAAAGTAAATTTCCGTTTGCTTTGTTAATTTTATTATCTGGTTCTGTTTTATAAATAAGTATTAAAACCAGAAATAAACGCTAGATTTTAACACAATACTTACATTTTCTGATTTGGCATTTGATATATTTATTACTACCTTTTTCTAATTTTAAATTTAGATTGGAAATATATTATAGTTATATTCCTAATAAGTGCGCAAAGTGATACTTTTCCGCACGCCAAAGCAATTAGACGAACGACGCGAATCGGAGTTCGGATAAGCTTTAAGTGCGGAAAAGTATCACTTTGCGCAAGTATTAGGAACAATACTTTTTCTACTTGCGAATACTTTTTCTACAAGCGTTTTATTTAAGAATATGATAATTAGAAATATACGAATATTTTTATAATTAATAATTTTTATTTTAACTGATTTTACAAAAAACTATTATTAATTATTATTAACAATATTAATGTTAAAAGTACAATTAGTTGCATGTTATAGGTTTATGGCCGATTTCAAATGATTTCTTAGGAAAGTCGATGATGGTTCGATGCTTGATGTTAAGACGAAATCTTGTATTTTAGCTGATTGAACAGCGTCTGTGGAACAGGACATTTCATCTGGCTTCTCGAGAGTTTTTGGCTTCTTGCAGATTATTTTTTTTTACTTAACCCCTTTTTGTAGCTTGTTGATTCTTCAATGTATCCCTCGGCTACCGTTGTCGATTTCCAACGGCCTAACCGCTTTATATCTATGAGTCCTTTTCCGGAATTTGGAAGTAACGTTGCAGAAGATCGCCGGAAGCTGTGGCCGGTATAAAGCTCTGGATTCGGCAACTTTAAAAATGCTGCTCTCTCAGAAGGCATCTTCCCAAATGTATTGATCCCAACGCATTTTTGTGTGCAAATTCCCCTTTTGAAATATACGAAAAACCGTTGATGTGTTGTCGGTGGCCGTAATGCTGTATACTTCCGATATAAGAACAAATACTTTCCGTCGTTGATCTCTTCAGACAGAACGAAAGTACATGAGGTATAGTTTTTTGCGTCTGGAATCTTTACAACAATTAGGTTACCTTTGTCCTCGATGTCGGATGTTTTCATTTTTGCGAGTTCTTCTCGCCTGCAGGCGCCAGCAAGTCCGAAAATGGTCTCAATTTTTATCAGAGATTTATTTCATCAGGTGCTTTATTAATAAATGTAGATATTTCTTCTCTTGAAAGAATCCTTGACTTTTTTGGCAGACATTTTGTTTCTTAATAAATGCTGCTAACTTATAAAACTTGCCGATATCTACATTTTTCTTGATCTTTAAAACACTTTTCAGCATGGAGTATTTCGACCATAAAGTATTTGGACTAAATTCCTTGCTTAATTTGAGAAAATAGGCTAAAAGTACCTCCTCTTTCAAAGTTCTAACGCCTTTTTCTTCACACCATGTTTCAAATGAATTATACTGTTTCTCGTACTTTTCTTTTGAATTTGCCGGCTGGAGCTCTAAGTTGGCCAAACTTGCGGCTTTTAAAACATCGTCTAGCAATTCTTCCTTCATTCTTAGAAACTTATTTTAAACATTTTACCGAATTTTCTGATGCTTCTGTGACATTAGAAAATTTTTGTACTTGGTTGCTGCAGCAAAAAGAAAATTTTTTTGATTTTTTATTGTTTAGCATGGTGTCTATGAAATACATAGTGCATGAAAAAATATTAAAATAATAATAAAGAAAATTGATATGGGATATTAACTAAGCGCCAAATGTATTTAAAATTCAATAAAGCACAATAAAAGAATATGTAGAACCCTTTTTTTTAATATTATTTCATCCAGAAGTTATTAATACATTAAAAAATCGACCATAAATACGGCAAATATGCAGAACGAAAATACGTGCGCAAAGTTAAACTTTGCTGACGCAAGTAGAAAAAAATATTTTTGTTACTACTAAAAATAAAAAATTATTTTCTTGCTAAAACGAACCGGCAAATAAGGTGTCCTATTAAGAAATAAAAAATTATTTTTTAGGCGTTTTTTAAGATTCTACACAAAAAAATACATAAACGTGCATAAAATAGCCATTTCACATTTTTAAGAATCCTGCAAATGTGGCCTTGTTTAGTCCTCGTTGGATTATCCTGTGCATACATACTTTAAAAAAACAATAATACCCATCATTGTTTATTTTAAATCATAAACGTAGGCATTTGCTTGCTATAATAAAAAAACATACTTGTCAACCCTTAATAAATTTTATTATTGTCGACAATTTAGGCAAATTACTGTTCTATGACAAACTCTCATAACACGACATTAGAGATGAGAGGGTAATTTATTGCATAATATACAAACATGCTGCAGTAATTAAGGATTTCGAATGCGTTTTATAGTCTTTATGAAAGCTTACGGTATAAAGCAGATCTCGGAAGGTATTTTAAGGGATATTTTATTCATATATCTTTATCATCTTTTACTAAGTAGTATATCAAACCAACAAATAATTTAACAAATAAAAATAATAATAATTAAAAAATACATGTATGGAAAATTATTTTTTCTAGTTTTTCATCGAACCACTATGGCCCAGGTCCCAGACTGGAGTAAGCAAAATCAATGGACACTAATAAACCTGCAGAATCGACACAAAACTATGTATCTTAAAAACTTTTAAAAATATTTAAAATTATTTTAAAGATTTGTTATCAAATCCATCACTGTTTATTAGACATAAGAAAATGACAAACATAAATTTAAGACAGATCTATTTTGCTTTATATAATTTTCGTAATACCAGTAAAAAAGCATATTAATAAATACTCGCTTTTAGGATGATAAAGTAATTTCAAAACGCAGCTTCTGGCATTTAAAATTGGAAATGCAATATTTAGAGACACTAACACTTTTTCTTACACACTGTTTTAAATATATATTTATTTAAAGTATGGCCCACGTTAACACAAGGATTCAAGACAAATCCCTGGACCCGTCAATTGGTATTTCTAGTCCCTCTCTTTTCTATACAAAAATATTTATATAACGTTTATACACGTAACTTAAACTCTGTTCAACATTATCTTTAATCCTCCAAACCCCACATACTATTTCTTACCGAAACCCAAATTAGTCCCAAAACAGCAACCAACCACCTCCTTTTCCCAGGTTATGAACTTATTTCATCTTTTCGACCCCATGGCGGCATTTGTGCTTACGTTCGCAATGACCTGGCTTGTGCAAGAGGTTTCTAACCTCGAATCGGGTAAGCCTGATATTCTTTGGCTTAAACTTACTTTCAGATCTTCTACCAAATTTGTCTGCTGTATATACCGGTCCCCGTCCGACAATTCCTACAACGAGCTCTTTGATTTTCTTTCAATAAAGATCGACAATATTATTTCCCAGTTTCCATTGGCCGAAGTAATCGTTCTCGGGGATTTTAATGTACATAATAAGGATTGGCTAGGATCCACAAAAACTGATACACAAGGCAGAGCAGCAGAAAATTTCGCAATCAGCAACTCGCTCACCAATCTAATTATGGAACCTACCTACTTTCCTAGGGTTCCCACCCATAATTCCAACCCCCTAGATCTCTTTTTTACTTCCACCCCCGAACTTTATCAAGCATCAGTAACTGCTCCCCTTGGTCGCTCTGACCATGTTTTGGTCACCGTATCTTACTCCACTCATTTTGAGGGAACCGAAAGCATACCGCCAAGAACCGTCTGGCACTACAATTCGGCCGACTGGGATGGTCTGAGAGATTTATTTGCCAGCTACCCTTGGGATCCTACCTGCTTTTCTACTTTCGATCCTTCCGAAATATGTAAACAAATTACCGAAACAACTCAACTAGGCATTGAGACCTATATTCCCCACACTAAAAAGAGCCCCATAACTTCAAATCACAAACCGTGGTTTTCTAAATCCTGTGACAAAGCCAGACTTTTAAAAATTCAAGCCCACAAAAAGTTTCTTCAAAACCCCAATCCCGAAAATCGACAGGCTAACATCGAAGCGAGAAATCGGTATAATCAGACCATCTCAGAAGCAAAAGACCGTTTTAACAATCGAATTAAAGATAAAGTTCTCTCTTGCTCAAATGGCAGTAAAGCTTTCTGGTCATTTGCCAAAAATATTAGTCAGAACTTTTGCACAAATTCTTTTCCACCCCTAATCTCTGAAGATGGAATTGTCTCTACCTCCAAAGAAAGAGCCGAACTATTTGCCAAACAATTTGCTGCCAATTCTACGCTTGATCCTCCTATTAATCTTCCTCTTCCAACAGTTGTCCCTGTTTCTCATAAAATGTCCAATATAATTTTTAAAGTCAAACAGATCAAGCTGCACGTGTACAACCTGTCCCCAAAAAAGGATCCAAAAGTCTCCCTTCTAACTATAGACCTATATCTCTTCTTTCAGTTGTTTGCAAAGTAATGGAAAAACTCATTAATTCCCAAATCTTAAAGTATCTGGAAAAACATAAGATCTTACATGATAGACAGTATGTATTCCGTCACAGTAGATCCACAGCTGATCTTCTTTCCTTTGTCTCACACAACTGGAATAAGTCCCTTGAGTTTCTTGGTGAATCCCAGATCGTTGCTCTTGACATATCCAAAGCTTTTAATCAGGTCTGGCATGATGGGCTTCTTAACAAACTTCCTTCTTACGGTCTTCCACCTAAGCTTTGCTCTTGGCTTTCCAGTTTCCTTTCTAATCGACTTATATCAGTCAGTGTAGATGGTCATTCCTCCAGCTTCTACCAAATTAATGCTGGGGTGCCCCAGGGCTCAGTGCTGGCACCCACGCTGTTTCTTCTACACATTAACGATCTTCTCTCTTCCACAATCAATCCCATTCATAGTTTTGCTGACGATAGTACCCTCCACTCTAGTATTCAATTTCTTAAGCCGCCGTGTGATCCCGATTTCGAAAACAAGCGCAGGTCAATGCAGATATCTCTTTCACAAGGCCTCAAACTTATCTTAGATTGGGGCGCCAAAAATCTTGTTCAGTTTAATGCCTTGAAAACACAGTCATGTTCGCTGTCGCGAAAAAAGTCTGAAAATGCTCATCCCTTACATATGAGCGGTCAAGTTCTGCAGAACAAAGAGTCGTTTAATCTTGTCGGCGTTACTTTTGAGAATAACCTCAACTGGCACAAACACATTTCATCCATAGCTTCGGCAGCTTCAAAAAAGATTGGATTTCTCTTCCGAGCCAGAAAATATTTCTCTTCTTCCAATCTGTACACTCTGTATGTATCCCAAATCAGACCCTCTTTAGAATATTGTTCTCATGTCTGGGGAATGGCGTCTCCTACAACACTTAGCATTCTGGACTCCATTCAAAGAAGAGTCGTTCGTCTTATTAATGATCCAACGCTCACAGACAGGCTTCCTCTTCTTGCCCACCGTCGAGCTGTAGGGGATCTGTCGCCCTCCTATAGGTATTTTCACGGCTTCTGCTCAGAGGAGTTGGCCAGTATAATTCCTTCTCTGGCAGCTCCCAACAGAGCAACACGTAGTGCAACTTTTATGCATCCTTTTACAATTCAGTTAGAGAAGCCCCAAACTTCCCGCTTTCTTCGTTCCTTCATCCTAGAGTGTCAAGACTATGGAACCTGCTGCCCGCAGAAGTTTTCCTTCTCCTCCCAATCTCCAAAAATTTAAGTCCCGTGTGAACAAACTCCCTCTCACCACACTGAAGACACCCACGTTAGTACTTAGGCATTAGCCTTCGTGGACTGTCCCAAGATATAAAAAAAAAATTTTAGGTAAATATCAATTTACACATAATTGCACAATTTTACATTTACTTTCCGTGCCATTTGCGAGACATTAAATAATAAATATGTTATATAAACACGTAATAAATATAAATTTATTACCAAAAATGTTTACGCAAAAATTTTGCCACATAATTAAATACAATAAAGTTAACAAAATAAGATAAAACAGAACATTAAAATATGATTGTGTATGTGTTTAAATGACATCTACTAAAAATATTTCTATAAAAAAATACTATAAATCAGTGCTCTAAAAAACAGAAGTACACTGTTGTAGAATTAAAGTAATATACTGATTTTTATACAACAAAATAAAATGGCTTCGGAGTGTTCTCTGCCCTGCTAAGGCAACATTATATATATATATATATATATATATATATATATATATATAAAAATATATATATATATATATATATTTTTTATATATATATATATATATAATATATATATATATATATATATATATATATATATATATATATATATATATATATATATATATATATATATATATATATATATATATATATATATATAAAAAAACACCGTGTTCAAAACTAAGTCGGCACTATTGTTAACTTTTTTAATATAAAAGATACAAGTTAGGTTAAATAAGGAAAGTTGTGTACATTTTTACGCTGATTACAATGATGATAATAAAAAAAAACAAATGAACATCAGATTTACGAGTTATTCACAAAAATATACTTATTTAAATGCAACACCCTGTATTTGTTATGTTTATTCAATAAAGAATTTAATTTTCTATACAATCAGTTATTTACATTTTCATAAAATGAGAAATAGCGAAGTTATTTTAATTTAAATGTATTTTTTCATATCCGGACGCAGGCAGCAATGGAATTCTTAAAATCGCATTTTTTGTACAAATTATTGTAGTATGCAATGACAGAAATAAAAGAAATACAAAAGATAACATGTCTATCCGCCATGATGGTTTAGTGACAACCAGAGTTTATTAATCAAACATAAACTCTGGTGACAACTAGTACATTATAAGGCAATAGTTTATTTATGCCGCTGTTGTTTAAAATGTTGTCATTTGGAGAAGTTTGATATGATAGAATGCTACATGATTTGCCGAAAAAAATGGCATCAGGCATTAGAGTGAAACTATTATTAGAAAATATTTTTTAGTCCTTCATTAAAAGTTTCAATCAAAAGAAAGTGTTTTTTTAAGCGTAGAAATAAGAAAACCTTTATAATTAATCAACAAACAGAAATTAATGTTTTGGCATGTTTTGAAGTTTATGGGAAAAATTTCCCACAAAAGACTGTAGGTGAGATCTTGTTTATGCTAAGAAACCTTTTTAAAAAAATTTTTGAAAAAAACAAATTATTCCTACAAATACAGATCCACACAAACTTTGTTGCCAGGTGATTACGAAAGGCGTATAAACTTTTGCCAATGGTTTGTAAATGCTGCTATAGAAAATCCAAACTTTTTACGATTAAGTTTTTGGAGCGATAAGACTAAATTTAGTAATAAGCATGTTTAACTGAAAGACCATCCCTCCAATCTACAAAGACGTTTTAGCTTAAACGTATGGTGCTGCCTTATTGGATCAAAAATTGTTTGACCTGTGTTATATAAAGGATTTTTAACAGGTGAACGATATCTGAATTTATTAAGTTATGTGTTGGAGGATTTTTTGGATGATGTCAATATAGCCATTATTAGCATAATGTATTTTATCAATGTTACTTAGTTATGGGTTATTATTAAAAAAAAAACTAAAATTACGATATTTATTATTAACCCAAGTAATTAGAAGATTTGACAAATTATATCCTTTTTGGCGGACTTTATTTAAATTTGGTTTCTGTCATAGCGTACTACGATAATTTGTAAAAAAAAAAGCGATTTTAAGAATTCCATGGCTGCCTGCGCTCAGTTATGAAAAAATACATTTCATTTGAAATAACTCCGCTATTTATTATTTTATAAAAAAAATGTAAATAACTTATTCAAATATTGAATTGAGGTGTCCGTTACTTTGTGATAGTTCATTTTTAACTAGTAAATGAGAACACAGTTTTTACTTTGTTTACTATCACTATATTAATTAATTTATAAAACAGTGACTGCAGTTTCGTAATACTACTACATTATCAAACTGAAAACTTTAAACACAATCTAAACAAACCCAACTTATATATCTTAAATTACTATAATAAAGAGGCATAGAGTGGGAATTCCGAAGATGGTATGGTCATTTAATAAGTTTATTGAAGGGTTTTTATGGTACTTAAATATTTCAATCGATTCTAAAATATTGAGTTTTTTGCTTTTTGGGCGTAATGTAATATTTTAATTTACTTTCATCTGGAAAAGAGTGTCCTGATTCTATAAAATGGTTTGCAAAATTTGAATTATGTTTCTTTAATAAAAATGATGACCTATGTTCCTTATATCTAGTTATAAAGTTTCTGCCAGTGTGTCCAATGTATAGGCTATTACATTAATCACAATTTAATCTATAAACTCCTGATTTTTTAAGCGGAGGGGTTTTTCTTTTACATTAAAAAATAATTGGGATAGTTTATATGATGGTCTAAAGGCAACTTGAATATTGTTTCTTGTTAATATATGGGCTATTTATCTGAAAATGTTCCAAAATATGTTAATGTAGTGTATTTTTATCTTGTTTTGTTTTTATGAGTGGGTAGGTTTGATGTGTTGTGTTTTGTTTACGTTTTTTATTCACTAGTCTGTCAATCAGTTGAGAACTATAACCGTTGTTTTTTGCAATTTGTTTAATTGTATTAATTTTCGTGAGACTGTTATAATCTAAGGGAATGGAGAATGCTCTATGTATCATAGATCTGTAGGCGGCAAGTTTATGTGAAAATGGATGTGATGAATTATTTGGTATGGTTGTATCGGTGTATGTTGGTTTTCTAAAAATATCAAAGGTGTATCTATTGTTGTCTTTTGAAATAGAAATATCTAGAAAATTTATTCGGTTATTTACTTATATGGCTTAATTAAATTCATAAAGAAAATAATCCTATACGTCCTGTTGTCTCCTATATAAACAGCCCCTTAAGTAAATTAACATTCAAATTAAATCATATTTACAAAGATTATACAATGTTCAGCCCAAAAAATACAGTTAAAAATTCGGTAGAACTAACTCAAAAACTTAAAGATTTTAGCATTCCTAAAAATAGTTTTCTAGTGTCTTTTGACGTAGTTAACATGTTCCGAATATTCCAATAAAGAATGTTTAAAAATAATAGAAAATTCACTGTCAAACATAAATGTCAATCCGGTTATAAAAGATGAAATTTTATCCCTTTTTGAACTATGTATTTCAGAAAACTATTTCCAGTATGACAACAAATTTTATAAACAAGAAGATGGGTTAGCTATGGGCTCTCCACTTAGTCCCCTTCTTGCCGAAATTTTTATGTCTAATCTGGAAGAGTCTTTTCTGAAAACTAAATACGCAGATAATATACAATTTTGGTATAGATATGTAGATGATATACTTGTCTGTTTTACGGGTAACGATAATGATTTAAAAGATACATTAAATCAACTGAACAACCTACATAATAAAGTAAAAAATACAATGGAAAAGAAGTAAATAACCGAATAAATTTTCTAGATATTTCTATTTCAAAAGACAACAATAGATACACCTTTGATATTTTTGAAAACCAACATACTCCGATACAACCATACCAAATAATTCATCACATCCATTTTCGCATAAACTTGCCGCCTACAGATCTATGATACATAGAGCATTCTCCTTTCCCCTTTAGATTATAACAGTCTCACGAAAGAAATTACTACAATTAAACAAATTGCAAAAACAACGGTTATAGTTCTCAACTGATTGACAGACTAGTGAATAAAAAACGTAAACAAAACACAACACATCAATTATACCCACTCATAAAAACAAAACCAAATAAAAAAATACACTACATTAACATATTTTGGAACAATTTCAGATAAAATAGCCCATATATTAACAAGAAACAATATTCAAGTTGTCTTTAGACCATCATATAAACTATCCCAATTATTTTTTAATGAAAAAGAAAAACCCCCCCGCTTAAAAAATCAGAGTTTATGATTAAATTGTGATGAATGTAATAGCCTACAAATTGGACAAACTGGCAGAAACTTTATAACTTGATATAAGGAACATAGGTCATCATTTTTATTAAAGAAACATAATTCAAATTTTTAAACCATTTTTATAGAATCAGGACACTCTTTTCCAGATGAAAGAAAATTTAAAAAATATTACATTACGCGCCAAAAAGCAAAAAACTCAATATTTTAGAATCGATTGAAATATTTAAGTACCATAAAAACCCTTCAATAAACTTATTAAATGACCATTCCGATCTTCGAATTCCCCACTCTATGCCCTTTATTATAGTAATTTAAGATATAAAGTTGGGTTTGTTTAGATTGTAGTTTAAAGTTTTCAGTTGATAATGTAGTAGTACTACGAAACTGCAGTCACTGTTTTATAAATTAATTAATATAGTGATAGTAAACCAAGTAAAAACTGTGTTCTCATTTACTAGTTAAATAACTTATTGTATAGAAAATAACATTCTTTATTGAATAAACGTAACAAATACAGGGTATTGCATTTAAAAAAAGTATATTTTTGTGAATAACTCGTAAATCTGATGTTTATTTGTTTTTTATTATTGTCATTTTAATCATCGTAAAAATGTACACAGCTTTGCTAATTTAACCGAACTTGTATCTTTTATAATAAAAAGTTAGCAATTAGCAAGCAACTTCATTCTTGAAATTATTATATATATATATATATATATATATATATATATATATATATATATATATATATATATATATATATATATATATATATATATATATATATTTTTTTTTTATTTTTCTTAGCAGGCCAGAGAGCACTCCAAAGCCATTTTATTTTGTTGTATAAAAACCAGTATATTACTTTAATTCTTAAACTGATTAATAGTGTTTTTATAGAAATATTTTTAGCGGATGTTATTTGTACAGATACACAATCATATTCTAATGTTCTGTTTTATCTTATTTTGTTAACTTTATTATATTTAATTATGTGGCAAAATTTTTGCCTAAAAATTTTTGGTAATAAATTTATATTTATAACGTGTTAATACAACATGCAACATAAGCTTAATATTTTTAAATGTATTAATAAATAAATGTGGTTTATGTTTTAAGTAAAATTTTGTTATTTAATGTCTCGCAAATAGCACGGAAGGTAATTTTAAAATTGGGCAATTATGTGTAAATTAATATGTACCTAAAAACTCTGTATAAACGTTATATAAATATTTCTTTTAAAGAAAAGAGCCGACTAGAAATACCAATTGACGGGTCCAGGGATTTGTCTAAAAAATAACTTGTTTTAGATTTTTTGTATTTATTCCTGGTCATAGACGCTCTGTATACATAAATCTATCCAATATGTTTGTCCTAGTTACCTTTAGGGGTAAACTGTTAGACACTATTTATTTAATATGACAAAGAAGCTAATTAATTTAAACAACTTTAGTTATATTTAACGAAGTATTTATTAACTATCTGCCAAAACAAAAATACTTTTTGTGTTGCCTTTTGTATCCTAATCCTAAATGTATCAATGTTTTATTTGGGTCTAATTTTAGCGCGCAATGTAGGGATTCGAAATAAAAATTTGCATTGATAGCCTGCCATAATCCCCTTTTAATGTGTACAAAGGCATTTTTTCGACCATCACTAATAGCCCTAAAAGTCCTTTCCATTAAATTTGTTCATGTTACCTCTGTAAATTACAAACATAAACCAATACGTGTAAATTGGTTTGTTTTTTTTGTGCGAATTTATTAACTGTAGGAAAAGCTCTACGGGGAAATATTTTTTGGTTTTATTTTTATTAATTCCGTTTTACACGTTTAAACAATATAACGTGGAAATCATTTTAAGGTATTCCACTTTTTTTTTTATTAATTTTGTATATGTTTAAATG
The DNA here is from genome assembly GCA_019359885.1 of Listronotus oregonensis. Lineage (NCBI taxonomy): Eukaryota > Metazoa > Arthropoda > Insecta > Coleoptera > Curculionidae > Listronotus > Listronotus oregonensis. The sequence continues at coordinate 16,630 of JAHBCN010007989.1, forward strand.
CCTAATATAAAATAAAATATTGTGACACCTTATTTTCATCCAAAATATTTTCCGTTCTATAAATTTTCGTGTGTCCTGTTTCAGGTTTCGCGATATGGGACCAGATATAATTGTATATATATATATATATATATATATATATATATATATATATATATATATATATATATATATATATATATATATATATATATATATATATATATATATATATATATATATATATATATATTTTATATATATATATATATATATATATATATATATATATATATAATATATATATATATATATATATATATATATATATATATATATATATATATATATATATATATATATATATATATATATATATATATATATTACGGTTAGTTTTTATTCCTAGGTTTGTTTTTAATAATTTAGTTTGTTTACCTTAATGCAGTTCGGTTTTAATTTTTCTTGCAGATTATTTTTGGCAAAAGGCTCCAAATTTTATTGTAATTGTGGGTTACTTCTGTCTTTCTATCGCCTTTGGTATCCTACCTTATGCTTTACGTTGCTTTTTTTCCCCTCGCAGTATGGTGTACTAAAAAAATAAAAAATTAACATAAGATACCTCGAGTCGACAACTGGCCTTAATTTTGTTCGGTGCAACTTTAATTTTGAGGTACATCTTTCACTATTGACTAAACCAAGCTTATTAGGTAGGTTAGATTCACTTTTGTATAAATCAATAGTTTCTAATTTAAGCAGGGACTTACCTTTAAAATGTTTGTATTTTGATAAACCATTTCAGGGGTCGTAATCAAATTTTGTTTCTAGGTATTCGGTATGGTTTTTCCCCTATCTACAATCCTCAACAGCTTGTAGGGTTGTCTAGAAATTACATTTCCTTAGCAGTTTTGCTTTTTGGCTATGTAGTTAGGTTGTTTACATTACCTTCCGTATTTACCTTAGTTGTGTTCATTTATTTTTCCATTCCCAACAGTTGTCATAGGGTCACAAGGGCCAGCGCAGTCCTTTGCCTCCAGAGTCTCTTTGGTACAGGTTCTTTGTATTTTATCCTCTTTGCATTGAAATTGTAAACATTGGTTATTATTCTGATTGTTGTATAATTTTGTTTGAAGATATTTTTGACAGTTCGAGGGAATGTTATTTGGGCAGCGTGGGTAGGCAACTTAAAATGTTGTAACGATGTTGCCAATCTAGGGGCGAGAAATTCCTAGAATTAGCAGCGATGGCGTGCGCCCACTGGTACTTTTTTGATAGGACAAAGGGCCATCGGCCATGTTTTACCACTTTCACGTCAATCTTCAAGCCGAGAACTAGAAAATTTGCAGCTACTGGTATTCAAGCCATCTTTGTAGGATTTGTGCTGCAAATTTCCCAAAAATCTTTCCCGATTTAAGTTACCTTTGGTTTTGTGTGAATTTTGTTGGTTTGCGTTGCCTTTTTGGCTGTTTCGGGAAAGAAACCTGCATTGCAGGACTTGCAGTTTGACGCCGCAGGGATCACGTGTCAGTTGAAAATACTCCTTAACATCTTGGGTAAGTTCTTCTAGACTTATTTTAACTGAGTATTTTTCGTATAAAACGGTACATTAATAGATTTATTGGGGTTTCCTTACGACGCGCTGGTGGTTCAGGGGATTTTCATTATTTTTTTTTATATATTACGTCATGCGTGGGCAAGTCGAATTCCAGTAAGAATTAATTATTAATTACCCTAATTACACCAATTTAAGGGTTTGTTGTGGCCAATTTATTGAAAATCGCAGTTTTATTGAATTATTATTTTGTTGTTTTTTTTTTGACAGTTACGTTAATTGGCTACTCTAATTAGCGTTAAAGTTTTAATAAATCGCCGTTAGATGGCGCTTGTGTATAGATTCTTTGTCTCTTTTAGTATTAATTAATTTTCTGGGGTTAAATTACCTTCTTTTGGTAATAAATTTTAATTACTAAGTTTTTTTGTCATAATTTTTCTTTTTGAGACTTTTATTCAGGGTATAAGTATCTGGGTGACTGTTCGAGACCTATTTATTATTTAAATTGTCAATTTAGTACTTCGGAAAGGTTTTTTTTTATACTTAACAAAAATTAGTTTTTTTTTAATTTACCTTAATTAATTAATTTTGGGCTTTAGTTAAGCCAAGATGGTTTATACCTTCGATTAAATACAATGGTATGGATATATTACCTTTTATTTTACACTAGTTAAGTGAGGGGTTGGTCGAGCGTCACAAAACAGGTATGAAGATCTAACTCTTTGGATTTTTTTATTGCATATTCTAGGGCGGTTAAAATTGTGTCGCGGTCACTTGGGTCACTGTCAACAAATGGCAAGCATATAACTTTACTTGCTTCATACTGCATATTTTTTGTGAGTTTGCCCATGAGCCCGTAATCTTTACTTTCGTCAAGGTGGAAAAATGCCTAAACTAAAGGACAAAAAGAAAACAGCCACGAAATGAAAAAGTGTGGTTTTTCTGGGATCCTGCATTTTTTGGATTTTATGGAAAAACCCTGATTTTTTCAACAAAACTAATAGCACAGACGAAAACTAGACAATCTCACCTTTCGAATGACATGCCTTGAAGGGCAATTTTATTAAAGTATAAATTAGTTATGACTCATTGCAATTGGACATTTTCAACCAAGCTTTTTATTGAAACGCAGGATAATTAGTTTCCACAATTTTCTGGGATGACTATGGACAATTCGAAGATCAATTTTCGGGAAAATCCGGAGCAAATCAGTGTACCAGAAAAAAAGTACGAGCAAATTGCGTGCGAGGTGAAAATTGCGCACGAGCAAAAAGTTTGACCCGTTTTTTGAATACGGCCAAAGGGTCAAAACGCGACTCAAGTGGTAGGGGACGATAGCGGCAGATTTTCTCTTTCACATGAACTTTGGATCATGAGAAAATATTTATTTTTACCAAAGCTATTCAACAATTTGTCCGACCGCACATTGGTAAATGTACGGAGCGTGCTCTCCGATACCCAGCTCAGAAGCTCAAAATTCCGGGTGCGCTTGGAGGCGTTTATCTCGGAAACTGTCAATTTTTCGAAGAAAATCATAAGGACTCCTTTTGTAGAGAATGAAATTATCTTGATTTTTTGTTTGAACAAAAATTCTGTAAGAGTCATATTTTAGGAGATATTGGCCGAAAACCTCATTTTCCAGATTTTGGGGGTCATTTGCAGGCCCGCCCGGGAAGTTGAACTTTGTAAACTTTGGCTTATTTTCAATGATGTGGAATCATCTCTTATTACTGGCAGTATGAAAGCAGAAGGTCGATTAAGTTAGGTTGACCCCTTTAGTTACTGGACTAGTAGCAGAGAGATCGTGCAAAAATGCCCTAACTCATTTGCCGGAGAGTAGGGGGTTAAACTGGGCGCCACTGCTTTTGGTGCCAGGCCTAGCAGAGACCTTCCAAGGTTTAATTGGGAACTCTCGTTCAACTTTACTACCACTCAAAGACAAGAAAAATTTTACTAAACAATATTAACATTAGAAAAAGGAAACACTAGGCGAGCCAAATAAAACACTATATTTAAAACAAATAGTTAATATAATTTATTATAAATTTGTAATTTAACGTTTACACAAAAAAAACAAAATAAAATGGTGAATGCGCTGGGTTATAAGATTCCAAAATTTAAATTTATAATCTAAAAGTTTATAAAAAATATATATAATCGAAATAAAATGGTGAATGCGCTGAATAACTGTTAAATTTTCTATACTAAGATGAAAAGAATAAATTTTTAAATATAAGTCTACAAAAATATATAAAATATAAAAATATATAATACCGCTTATAATTATCTAATTAACAATAATTTAATGACCAGATTTACAAAAAAAAATAATATTACAATTAAAATAAAAGGAAAGGCCGCAAATGATTTAAAAACAATATGGTAAAAATTTAACGGTAGAGTCCTAAATTCTAAATTGAAAAGTTATAAATAAGAACTGTTAGTGTGTTAATTTTAATGTAGCCTGTTTTGTCGATTCCAAGTGATGGCGTGTGTGCCAGCCACTACACCGTGAAGAGCGATGGTGTCCAAAACTACAGACAACACATTGACCAGTTAAATGGTCACTATCTCTGACCCGTCCCAAGAAAACTTCTACCAAATTGATGGCCCCTCTGAACCAAAGCGAAAACTGTTACAAAAAATTAATGGCCAATGTGAGGAAAAATGGCCCGTCCGAAGAACCCTACAAAATTCAGTACTAATTAAAACCCAATAAAACGTAAGATAATTAAGCGACTTTAAAAAATCCCAAGAAAATTCCCTCAAATCCCATACTGTATGTGTTTCATTAAAAAAAGTTAATATAAGGAAACTTTAAATCTGGTGCTTGGTTCGAGACCTTTCAGTTAGCAAAAAAAATAAAAATAGTAACTTATTAAGTAAGCAACGTTATGTCAATCATAAAATAATAAACAATCCCATTAATTAAAGACAACATAAAATAAAATTGTTTCAGCAAACTAGTTTACAAAAAAAATTATGCCCTTTTTCATTGGCACCAAAAAAAAAGAACATATTCCCTAGCTACCAAAAGTTAATTAACAATCACTTAACTAGTGTAAAATAAAAGGTATTATATCCATACCATTGTATTTAATCGAAGGTATAAACCATCTTGGCTTAACTAAAGCCCAAAATTAATTAATTAAGGTAAATTAAAAAAACTAATTTTTGTTAAGTATAAAAAAAACCTTTCCGAAGTACTAAATTGACAATTTAAATAATAAATAGGTCTCGAACAGTCACCCAGATACTTATACCCTGAATAAAAGTCTCAAAAAGAAAAATTATGACAAAAAAACTTAGTAATTAAAATTTATTACCAAAAGAAGGTAATTTAACCCCAGAAAATTAATTAATACTAAAAGAGACAAAGAATATATACACAAGCGCCATCTAACGGCGATTTATTAAAACTTTAACGCTAATTAGAGTAACCAATTAACGTAACTGTCAAAAAAAAAACAACAAAAAAGAATAATTCAATAAAACTGCGATTTTCGCAATAAATTGGCCACAACAAACCCCTTAAATTGGTGTAATTAGGGTAATAAATAATTAATTCTTACTGAAATTCGACTTGCCCACGCATGACGTAATATATAAAAAAAAATAATGAAAATCCCTGAACCACCAGCGCGTCGTAAGGAAACCCCAATAAATCTATTAATGTACCGTTTTATACGGAAAATACTCAGTTAAAATAAGTCTAGAAGAACTTACCCAAGATGTTACGGGGTATTTTCAACTGACACGTGATCCCTGCGGCGTCGAACTGCAAGTCCTGCAAAGCAGATTTCATTCCCGAAACAGCCAAAAAGGCAACGCAAACCAACAAAATTCACACAAAATCAAAGGTAACTTAAATCGGGAAAGATTTTTGGGAAATTTGCAGCACAAATCCTACAAAGATGACTTGAATACCAGTAGCTGCAAATTTTCCTAGTTCTCGGCTTGAAGATTGACGTGAAAGTGGTAAAACATGGCCGATGGCCCCTTGTCCTTCTCAAAAAGTACCAGTGGGCGCACGCACATCGCTGCTAATTCTAGGAATTTTCTCGCCCCTAGATTGGCAACATCGTTACAACATTTTAAGTTGCCTACCCACGCTGCCCAAATAACATTCCCTCGAACTGTCAAAAATATCTTCAAACAAAATTATACAACAATCCAGAATAATAACCAATGTTTACAATTTCAATGCAAAGAGGATAAAATACAAAGAACCTGTACAAAAGAGACTCTGGAGGCAAAGGAAACTGCGCTGGCCCTTGTGACCCCTATGACAACTGTTGGGAATGGAAAAATAAAGTAAACAAACTAAGGTAAATACGGAAGGTAATGTAAACAACCCTAACTACATAGCCAATAAAAGCAAAACTGCTAAGAAAATGTAATTTCTAGACAAACCTACAAGCTGCGAAGATTGTAGATAGGGGGAAAAACCATACCGAATACCTAGAGAAACAAAATTTGATTACGAACCCCTGAAATGGTTTATCAAAATACAAACATTTTAAAGGTAAGTCCCTGCTAAAATTAGAAACTATTGATTTATACAAAGTGAATCTAACCTACTTAATAAGCTTGGTTTAGTCAATAGTGAAAGATGTACCTCAAAATTAAAGTTGCACCGATCAAAATTAAGGCCAGTTATCGACTCGAGGTATCGTATGTTTTTTTTTTAGTACGTCATACTGCGAAGGGAAAAAAGCAACGTAAAGCATAAGGTAGGATACCAAAGGCGATAGAAAGACAGAAGTAACCCAGCAATTACAATAAAATTTGAGCCTTTTGCCAAAAATAATCTGCAAGAAAAAATTAAAACCGAACTGCATTAAGGTAAACAAACTAAATTATTAAAAACAAACCTAGGAATAAAAACTAACCGTGACAATATATATATATATATATATATATATATATATATATATATATATATATATATATATATATATATATATATATATATATATATATATATATATATATATATATATATATATATATATATATATATATATATTATATATATATATATATATATATATATATATATATATATATATATATATATATATATATATATATTTATTTTCCGTTTCCCAATAATTTACAAATAAAACATCCAGTATACCCTTTCTTGTTTCTTGTTAATTTTTTTAATTTGAGTTTTAATTTACAATCCTAAAACTTATAACTTCTGATTTATAATCCTTTTTATATTAGCTCATAATTTCTGCCATTGTGCCTAAAAATGGGTGGTCGATAGAACAAAAGAACCAAGAGATTCCTATTATTTTAAATGCGACAAAAATTAGTGCCCTATTTTCACAAGACGGGACGAGAATCTCTCGTCACAATGACATCAGTAATGAAAACGCCGGACTGCCCTTCGCTTAAAGGTAAAAACTGATTTACGCGGCAAGTAAAACACTGAAATGCTTGAAGGCCTATTTTTAAAATATTTTTTTTACCATCAGCGTTGCTTGTTGCATTATTGACAAAATACATTTTGTCAATAATGTTTTACACTATTTAATTGTTATTCACAAAAGCAAAAGACAAACACATACAGTTTAAAAAAAAAAGTAGATGTGTGTGCAAAAAAAAAGAAACAAATGTTGGATTATCAACAGCATAAAATTATAATTTTAGAAATAAATTACCTTTAATAAAATAAGATGCATTTGGCTTTTGTAAATAAAATGAGTTTTTTAAGCGAACTAGTGCCAGATTGGTGTTACAAGTAATTAATATCACCTCCACATTCAATGAATAATTTTTCAATCGGCTAAATAAATTAAACTCGAAAAAGTAGTTTTTGTGTTTATTGCCAGGCTATGACAATATAAACGTATACATGATTTTTCATAAAACAAACTTTAATTTTCCAAAAAATTGAAAAATTGCTGCGCCGAAACCTACGGTCAGTTTTAACAAATTGGTTTGAGTTTGTAATATGAAAATGTTAAATATACAAATTAAAGAAATGGCAAAATAAAGCCATTTCAATTACCCAAAAATTGAATACGCAATATAAATAACTGGTATTATAAAAAGATCTTAATTAAAAATTTTATTTTGGATTAATAAACTGGTATCCGACAAAAAAATATAATTAATTGAATATTACACAGCCCCACAAAAAAAAATGTTAGGACTTGTGGGTCGGACATATGTATTCCCATGTAGTTTTTGACGCTGAATCAGATCTTGAGCTCAGAAATGGCCCTTCACGTCTGGAATTGGCCCTAGGGGGCAAAAATGGCCTCTATAGGGTCTGAAAGATGGATTCCGGGATGAGGCGAGGTCGAAGGTGCATTCTTAAGCCAAAGCCGGATTTGTGTTGAGTGATAGTTTTTTCAGGTATCCAAAAGATTCTGAACGGCCAATCCACCGATTTCCATGCCTCTTTTTTTTCCAATGTATTTCTCTACACTCAATTTTAGAGCACAGTCCGAGTTCCAGAATTTAAAAGTACATAAAAAAAACCACTGTTGCAATTACGGCGTCTGAAACACAATTTTTCCGGCCCCTAAGGGGTCATATTTCCGGTCCCAAACGGGAATTCTAGTTGGCCAAAAACTTTTAGAGCACAGTGTGTTTAAGAATTTAAAAGTAGATAAAAATACCACTTTTGCGATTGCGGCGTTTGAAACACGATTTTCCGGCCCCTAAGGGGTCATTGTTTCCAAGTCCAAAAATTGTTTTTTTTGGGGGCTGTGTTATGTACCTAATAAAACAAAACAATACATCTTTTAGCTTAAAATAAGAACACAAGTAAACCAATTTTCCCTGAAAAAGTGCAAAAGGGTAACATTAAAATAATGTAAAAAATAATAATTTAAATTGCATTATTCAAATGGAATATTTTGGAAGTGATTTGTCCCAGCGAGATATCTATTTAATTTACTTTTATAACGGGTTGCAGAAAGCGTAATTAGTACTTTAAATGTTGAAATAAATGTCAGATTTTAACAGGTTCCCTATTAAAACGATTAAATAACACTGACATAAGGTTCTGTTAAACATTAAACCTTGATTTACGTTTGTGCAACGCGAGGTTAGTCTATAAAATGTCTTTTTGGCCGTTTTCGTAAATAGTGTGTGTTTTCATAAGGGTAAACAACTGCCATGTTAGTGCCAATTAAAGGAGAGCTTGAATAAAAAGGTAACACATCATAGGCCCGTAAGCAAAATTTTAATAATACAATATGTATAGACATTTTTCGTCTTTGTAAAAATGCGATTATTTAACAAAAAAATTGGTTTTTCTGGATATATTGCTTGAAAACTCATTTGGGAAAGTTTATTTATTATAACCGAACTTAGGATTCATTTTTATTATTGTGACTTCTCCGTAATGGTTAAGAAAGTTTACCAAAAATCATTGCGACTTAGGCCATTTTGTCACAAATGACATTTTAATTTGTCATTTGTGACATTACCTTTTTAATTTAACTCGATTATTATTTTTTTGACAAAATTGAAATCGTTTTTATTATTATTAAATACTTGACACGTTATTACGCTTGTATTATACTTGAAAACTTGTTACAAAAATGTTTAAAGGGGCTCTTTTAATTATGATATCAGCTCTTTTCTCTCATAATGATTCATTGTCATACCTTCGTAATGCTTTTGTAGCTAACAGTCATACTAATCGGGGTAAAATCAGGTGACTTTTGTAAACATCGAATGAATCTTTTAAGAGAAGAGTTTTAGCAAACAGAAAATTATTAGTTTTATAACTGTCCTCAGAGTCTTTGGGTTGTCAGTATGTTTTTTGGGAGTTCAAGGGAGTTTAAGATGCCATATTAAGCCTGCTGGAAAGCCTGTTTGTAGATTTAGGTAAGGGCTTGTGGTCTTTTTAAATTTTTTAAGGCATCTAACTATTTAAGTCATGGAATACTGCTAAAGAAATTGTATTGAAATGGTTACAGGCGTGTAAAGCTTATTTCATCCTACTTATCAAATAAAAAACATTTATTTTTGAGCTTCCCAGTTGTGCAGAGACAAAAGTTGTTTAACCTTGCAGCCGCTACTTTTGAAAATAACCTTATAGGGGGAATACAACCGTAGCCTCAGCAGCTTTTGAAATAAATAAATATTTCTCTTTTGAGCCTGAAAGTATTTATTCCCTTCTAATTTGTATATTTTGTATACTTCCCTGCTTAGATCCTCTTTAGAATATTGTTTTCATGTCTGGAAAATGGATTTTTCTACAGCTCTTTGCATTCTTGATAAATTAAAGGAGAGCTTATTATTGAATCCTCGCTTACAGAAAAGATTTCTTCTCTTGCCCACTAACGGGCTGTGGGGATCTGTCTCTTTTAAATAGGTTTTTTTACGGCTTTAACTTTAAGAAATTAGCCAGTATAATACCTCCTCTGGCTAACTCCCAACAGAGCAACATGTAATGCCAATCTTATGCATCCTTTTTTAGTACAAATTGAAAGGCCCCGAATTCTCACTTTGTTTTTTCTTTATTCCTAGAGTGTCCAGACTGCCCGCAGAAGTTTTTCTTTCTTCTACAAATCTCCAAAGATTTTAGACCAATGTTAATAAACTACTACCCTTGAGACACCCACGATATTTCTAATAATAACCGAGATAACCTGCAGTTACAACGAAATAGGGACATCCTGTACACGACTTGAAATGCAACTCTTGCTACCGATTTACTTGTGTTAGTATTGTTTTTTTATCAATTCGTATAATTTACGTTAGAGAATAAAGCAAACTTCTTATGCAGTAATCTAGAAATATATTTAAAAAAATAATGCTTTTTCAATTATCTTTTATTTTATCCTTTACTCCGTTTTAATTTTTTAAAAATTTATCACAAGCTTTATTAATGGCTACACTTCTACAGAAAAGGTTTATTTAAAAAGTAACTGATACATTATAAAGAAATTGCAAATAAGCAAGTCAATAAAAGATCATTTTTGGATTAAAAATTACAATATATATATATATATATATATATATATATATATATATATATATATATATATATATATATATATATATATATATATATATATATATATAATTAATTGAAGAGGCGCCTCGAATAACGTTGTAACTGACAAAATTCATTTTTACAGGAGAAGAAAAAAACGTTTAATGACACGCTTAAAGTAATATTAAAGTTTTGTATGATTTAGTTGTGCCACACTTGAATAACTTTAGGATAAAAGTAGTAAAATGAATATTTTATTCTAAAGGATGGGTAGTTATTCTAATTTTTTTTAATGGTAAATGGAATAACGTTGTATATTTTCCACTTACAACGTTATTCCATTTTTAAATTGGCTGGTTCGCATTTTCTGATTTACTAAAAACAAAAGCAAAACAGTTCTGTTTTAAAGAATATATTTATGTAAACTTATACATTTTCGACAGGTAAATTTATATAAAAATTTTGTATTTCCTTATCTTCTATATATTTTGCCATGTCAACAAGATTATCTTTTTTTGCCTTTTTCAGGGGGATTAACTGCTGATATAGTAATGGCAACATTGTTGGCGCAGGAACCCGAGTAAGAATTTTTTTTTTCTTAATGCAATATATTGTCCAGGGTTGGAGGATATTATGTGACTTTCTTACGTGAACTGATGTAAGATCATCTTTCTTGATAAGAATCCACATTGCTTCTGTTATCTTGAAATCGCTGGGTCTCTGGTTTTGTTTCTCCAGCTCAGAGATATCTCGAAAGTCAGTTTGTTTCATAACTTTAACAAAAAACGGTTTACTTGGTCGCGCATTGGCGATTATTTCAACCCATTGAAAAGGATGCAGAACTCTGGAAACTTTCTTCTTTTTCTCTATTAGAGCGAAATTTCTGTCACATGGGAGGAAACTGTGCCCGCTACATAAAAACTTCTGTTCGACTTCAGTGAAGTATCCCCATATGACAAGATATTGCAACAGTGTTAATATTTTAAAGTTATTATTTTGACCCACACACCGATCAGACCAAATTATAAGCTTTCTTCTCAATCCAGTTTGCAAAGGTGTATACTTGTTCATGATATAGGCTAGTAAACATGAAGCAGTTTCCGCTGACCCACGTTTGGCTACTGTTTCATTCCATAAATGCATTGTGGCTTCATTTGTCCCAACATCGTGAATGCAAAAGTTGTAATTTGATAGTTGCCTTTGATAAAATACATTAGAATGGGTCAGCGTGGGGCAGAACAAAACTTGTTGTAAGTCAACACATAACACTATGATACCAGAATCGATTTTGGCACAGTCTGTATCTTCTTTTAAACACTTATAAGCACTTTCGGCCTTCCTGTGATGCAACTCACTTTCATTTTGGATTCTTATTAATTCATCCTCATTCTGCGCATTTACGAGCTGTACATAAAATGAATCACATTTGGCACATGTGTCGCTTCGGGGGGCACCAAATCGTAGCTTAAAGTCTGTATTAAATATTTCTCTGTAGAGGTGTAGGGTGACTTTCTGGTTTGGATATTTAATTTTAAACATTTCATACAACCTTTGAATACTTAAATCAGCAGAGAGGTATTTGATATTTCCATTTTTTGGTCGGCTATAATGACTTTCTTGAGCCGGCACAGACCTAATATGCTCGCGAATTAGGTCTTTTATATCATGTGGAATTCTGTGAGGACGATTCGTATGCTTGCCTCTTAAATCGCTTGTGGAAACATCAAGTTGCTTCATTTTTTCTTGCACCATTTGAACACGTCTGGGTGTTATAGAAAAAATATTACAAAGAGTTTTCAAACAAATATGAACTTTCGTCGAACCAGATTTTACAAAATACTTGAACGTACAATGTCGGCGTGATACGTCTTCAGATACCACTCGTCGATTAACATCACACAGAGCAATACACTCCCTTATTAAATACTCAGTTTGTTGTGAATGATTTAACTTGTAAAACTTATTAAAAAGTTCGAGGATTGCATCATGCTGTAATGAGTCACATTTTGTTGTCTTGCATTTACATACTCTCCCCTAAAATAAACAAAGTAATGAAACAAATAAAATTATTTACAACGTTATTCCATTACCTCTTTTGGCAAGGGTTTAGCGGGTCTCTGCTTTCCGCTGCGACTTGTGTATTGCCTTCCACTTTGTTTTAATACTTTTCGTTTATTGTCCTTCCAGTTGTCGGGGTTTATTTTACGTTTTTTAGTTTTATACAAACATTTTACCGCACTTGGTGTAAGAACAACGCTCTGTTCATCGGCCATGTTAAACGAATATACAACGTTTTTCCACTCATGAGCCGGCTTGCAATCGCATCCCCTCTCTAAGATACGAAATCTAACCAAAGTTACTTTGGCGTCGTGTTTGTTCCTTCTTATACAACGTTATTCCACTATAACCTCGATATTAAGAAAATGTCGGTTACAACGTTATTCGAGGCGCATCTTCAATTATCGGTAATTTATAAAATGCTGATGTTTACAGCTTTATTATTTTGATCAGGCGTCGTCAGCATAATTATAACTTGCTTACTTAATTAAAGCTTAAGTTTATAATGTGAACAACAAAATAGTTTAAAAAACACATGAGCGTTTTAATTACAGATTTTTTTAATTGTTGAAATTAAATATATTATATTTAAAAAATAATAAAAAATGTACTGTAATATTAGTGCAGTTATTAAAAAAATAAGCATTTTAATATTGACAATAACAAATAGGTCGCGTTTAAGAACTCAGCTAGTATTCTATCCTACCATTTTACATGTCAATTTTAAATTATCAAGGCTAAAATGAAACAATAATTTTGCAACATTTTTTTTTTAATTATGATTTATTTTGTATCTTGTCAAGCACTCAGAATGCACCCAAAATTTTGCTTTGAAAATGAAATATAGGATTGTTTTATTTATTTAAATCTATCCAAACATTTTTAATTGTAATATAATTTTTAATTGTAAAATAAAAATATTTTGTTTTAATTAAATTAATTTTAATTTACCTAGACAATTATATTTATCTAAAAGAATAAGTAGATTTAACATTGTGTGTTTTGGACCCAATATCTTAATTAAAATATATCATACTTATTCCTTAAAAAATTATTATATGATAGATCTAAAAACAGTTACCCTTTACATATTTTATACAAATTAATGGATTATTAAATGTTATGAAGCATTATATACACGAGATTTATTAAATTTGTTTTAATTATTATAATCAATTTCTTTAAAAAGTCTCTGATAGAAATGTTACAAGACACAAGAAGCGTTGAGCCCCCCTAATTAGCTATCTTTTTATTTCTATGCTATTTTGACCATCAGAATCAGTTTTTAAATTTTTTGTCACCTACCTTTGTTTTCCTAACATGTGTTGGTGCCCGTATTTAATTATAGTGTAATAAAAGCATAAATTAATTATTAGTTATTAGAAGTCAATTGACTATCCATGCCATATCCTGACATCTAGATTTAAGCACAAACAATATTTTTTTTATAAATAAATCTTTTAGAATAATAAAAAACATATATTTAAACCATCATTTGCGACACCAAAATGTTATATGTTTTTATGTTGTTTTATCTTGGAAAAAATTAGTTTAAAATTACCCAAGTTTTTCATTCCTTTACTAAAGATTATTTTTAATTTTTGTTACAAATATGTAAAAATAAAAAGATTTGGATAACACCAAAATCTTGGACTTCCATTGTCTTTACCTGTTAATTGTTACACAACGTTTCGGTTAGTTATGTATCTCCAACCGTTTTTAAGTGATAACTGGTGATAACCTTATCTTTAATTTCGGTAAAATACTGCAAATATGGTTTATTTTTTGAACAAAATTTTGGTGTATAATTACTTGCTCATTGAATAATATACTATTATTACATTAGAGTGTAATGGTTTAATATTACACTCTTAACTAAATATTTTTACAATAGCATATACAGAGTATTCCAAAAGAAATCGATCTTTGAAGTATAGCTTAAAAATCACTTTAATTACTGACCTATTAACCTACGTTTGCCAATTAATATTTGCTGCAATAACATTTATTAAATCCTTTGGAGAAAAATGTACATTGTCTTCAAGTGTTGCATAATGCATGGGCACATGTTCCTAACGTCAGTGCCCCTATTTTGCATGTACAGTATGTACCAGTTATTAAATTGTCTATTATTTTTACTATATTTGATAATTAGCACATGTTTTATAGCATTAGTAAACCGAAAGCATATTTTTGCTCTGATAAGATTTCCTTCTTACTGCTGAACTTTTAATATAAATTTAAAACATTTTGGTCTGAAATATAGCAAATTAAGCGTCGAAAATTAAAATTATTTTTATCTAGGTTTGCCCACTTATCACAAATTAAAGAAATAAGTAAGTTTTCTTGTTCAACTTAAAGATCTTGTAAGAATACATAACTTTTGTAAAATAAAGTTCGTATAGATTTTATAGTTTTTGAGATATTTAAATTTAAAATTTAAAACAAGACAATACTATTTTAGAAACTAAAAGAGGTACAAAAAAAATATAATACAAAAAATAAACCAGAAGTTATATAAACATTTTTGATGAGATAAGTAATAAAAGAGATATAAACAAAATTTTTACTTTGATCAGTCCACAATGGTAAAAAATATATATTTTTTTAATAATCTGATTTTTGTGTTTTATTAATTTAAATTATTATTTTATTTATTTTTATTTTATCTCACCTATAAACTGAAAAAATATTATTTAGGATTTGAAAAAATATTTTCGGACTTACCCTGTATTTTTATTTTACCTTTAACCACTTTGTAAGGTAAATAAATTAATATATAAAAAATGTAAAAGTTTCGGTATTATTTACCATTTAAATACAGTTACAACTTAGCAAACCATTATTCTTTAAATTAGCAAGACACACATTATACCTAGCTCTAGTGACTCACCTTGTAGATTTAGAGTTTTGGTGCAAGAATAAAAATCGCCTCTTTTGAGGTCCTTATTAATAACATTAAAATTTGGTTAAATTTCACCTCTCACCAAAAACCCATTTAAAGTGTGCATGGTCATTTAATCGTTCTACATCACCCGGATGCAAATTATGAACTTATTTTAATTTATATGGTTTTAAATTGTATTATCGTAGAATTTTTTTTGCCTTGGTTTTTGGCACTCCCACTGGTTCTTCAATATTTCTCTAGGAGATTAAAGGGATATTTTCTACGCTTACCAAAACATTAATTTTCTTAAGTTCTTGCTGAGCCTTGTCTCGATTTTTTGAGTGGGTATTTACAAGGAATTCAAATATTATAAGCTTTGTTTTAATTCTAAGAAATACAGATTTTTTATCTTGGGACAGTACACGAAGGCTGATGCCTAAGTACTATCGTACCGTGGGTGTCTTAAGTGTAGTGAGAGGGAGTTGGTTGACACGGGACTTAAATATTTGGAGATTGGGAGAAGAAGGAAAAACTTCTTCGGGCAGCAAGTTCCATAGTCTTGACACTCTAGGGGTGAAGGAACGAAGAAAGCGGAAGTTCGGGCCTCTCTAACTGAACTGTAAAATGATGCATAAAAGTTGCACTACGTGTTGCTCTGATTGGAGCTGCCAGAGAAGAAATTATACTGGCCAATTCCTCTGAGCTGAAGTCGAGAAAATACCTATGGAAGAGCGACAGATCTCCCACAGTTGGACGGTGGGCAAGAAGACAAAGCCTTTCGGTGAGGGTTAGATTATTAATAAGACGAACGGCTCTTCTTTGAATAGAGTCCAGAATGTTAAGTTTTGTAGAGGACACCATTTCCCAGACATGAGAACAATATTCTAAAGAGGTTCTGATTTGGGATATATACAGAGTGTACAGATTGGCAGAAGAGAAATATTTTCTGGCTCGGAAGAGGAATCCAAGCTTTTTTGAAGCTGCCGAGGCTATGGATGAAATGTGTTTGTGTCAGTTGAGGTTATTCTCAAAAGTAACGCCGACAAGATTAAACGACTCTTTGCTCTGCAGAACTTGGCCGCTCATATGTAAGGGATGAGCATTGGAAGACTTTTTGCGCGACAGCGAACATGACTATGTTTTCGAGGCATTAAACTACACAAGATTTTTGGCGCCCCAATCCAAAATAAGTTTAAGGTCTTGTGAAAGAGATATCTGCATTGACCTGCGCTTGTTTTTCAAATCAGAATTACATCCTGGCTTAAGAAATTGAATACTAGAGTGGAGGGTACTATCGTCAGCAAAACTATGAATGGGATTGATTGTGGAAGAGAGAAGATCGTTAATGTCTAGAAGAAACAGCGTGGGTACCAGCACTGAGCCCTGGGGCACCCCAGAATTAATTTGGTAAAAGCTGGAGGAATGACCATCTAAACTAACTGATATACGTCGAAACTGGAAAGCCAAGAGCAAAGCTTAGGTGAAAGACCATAAGAAGCAAGTTTGTTAAGAAGCCCATCATGCCAGACCTGATCGAAAGCTTTGGATATGTCAAGAGCAACGATCTGGGATTCACCAAGAAACTCAAGGGACTTGTTCCAGTTGTGTGAGACAAAGGAAAGAAGATCAGCTGTGAATCTACTGTGACAGAATCCATATTGTCTATCATGTAAGATCTTATTTTTTTCCAGATACTTTATGATTTGGGAATTAATGAATTTTTCCAGTACTTTGCAAACAACTGAAAGAAGAGATGTAGGTCAATAGTTAGAAGGAAGAGTTTTGCATCCTTTTAGAATAGGTTGCACACGTGCAACTTTCCAACTCTCCGGGAAAATGCCCGTGTCGTAAGAAATTCGAAAGAGGCGGGTTAGAATGGGTGCAAGCTCGGGAGCACATTTTTTTAAGACGATCGCTGGTATGCCATCCAGCCCAGACGATTTTTTAGTATTAAGAGAAGAAAGAATTGGCTTGATCTGTTTGACTTTAAAAATTATATCGGACATTTTATGAGAAACAAGGACAACTGTTGGAAGAGGAAGATTAATAGGAGGATCAAGCGTAGAATTGGCAGCAAATTGTTTGTCAAATATTTTGGCTTTTCCTTTGAAGGTAGAGACAATTCCATCTTCAGAGATTATGGGTGGAAAAGAATTTGTGCAAAAGTTCTGACTAATATTTTTGGGAAAGGGCCAGAAAGCTTTACTGCCATTTAGGCAAGAGAGAACTTTATCTTTTATCCGATTGTTAAAACGGTCTTTTGCTTTTGAGATGGTCTGATTATACTGATTTCTCGCTTTGATGCTAGTCTGTCGATTTTTGGGACTGAGGTTTTAAAGAAACTTTTTGTGGGCTTGAATTTTTAAAAGTCTGGCTTTGTCACAGGATTCAGAAAACCACAGTTTGTGATTTGAAGTTATGGGGTTTTTTTTTAGTGTGGAGAATATAGGTTTCAATGCCTAGTTGAATTGTTTCGGTAATTTGTTTACATATTTCGGAAAGATCGTGAGTAGAAAACCAGGTAGGATCTCAAGGGTAGCTGGCATAGAAATCTCTCAGGCCATCCCAGTCGGCCGAATTGTAGTGCCAGACGGTTCGTTGCGGCATGCGTTCAGTTGCCTCAAAATGTGTGGAGTATGATAAGGAAATCAAAGAATTCGGTGTGAGAGTTGTCAGACGGAGACCGGTAAATACAGCAGATGAATTTGGTAGAATATCTGAAAGTAAGTTTAAGCCAAAGAATATCGGGCCTACCGGATTCGAGGTTAGAAACCCTAGCACAAGCCAGGTCGTTGCGAATGTAAGCACAAACGTCGCCATGGGGTCGAAAAGATGAAATGAGTTCATAATAGATAGATAGATGTGTTTGCCTCTTTTCGGGGTACCCAACGAAATCATATGGCATAATTAACTATTAGGAAAATAAGAAATAAACAACATGTTTAGACACATGTCAGACGCCTGATCGCTATTTTTGTCGCATCGTATAAAGCATATTGTACATTTCGCTATTTGTGAAATTGGCATTTAGTGCCATAATTTAATATAAACATAATAAATGACTGATAAAACATTAAAAGTTTACGATTAAAACGATAATTACTTTTAATAATTCGGTAAAACTCAGTAAACTTTTCAAAAATTAGGTATGAATTTTTAAAAGTTCTAAAAATCTCAAATTTGGGTACTTTTGACCCATGAAAAATATATATTAAAAAAAATAATAAAATAATTTTTATTGTTTATACAGGTTTTTTGATTGTTTATTAGGCGCGCTTACAAGTAAAATAAGGCTCTAATAACTTTTGTAAAATTGATTTCAGGAAAAAAATTAAAAAAACAAATTGTAGATAATTAAATTATTAACAACATTGCTCTCTTTAACAATTTTGATAAAGTTACTAGTTTTTAAGATAAATGATAAATAATGATTCAGGACACAGAGAGGCAGATGCAGCGTATGAGTCAGAGTTAAGTATCGTAAGGGACGCATACTTGTGAGCGCGCTTAATAAACAATTAAAAAACCTGTACACACAATAAAAAAAATTTAAATCTAATTAAGGATATTATTAACTATTGTATAAAAAATAAAAAAATATATTTTTATGTTTTTTTTTTCTTAATATATTTTTTTTGGGTCAAAAGTACCTAAATTTGAGATTTTTCGAACCTTTAAAAATTCGTATCTCCAAAAATATAAACTTTATCGTAAAAAGTCATGGGACCTTTTTTATTTGTATTTCAATAAAGAATATGAAAAAAAATGTCCGGTTAAAAAATAACAATTCCTTGCAATTGTTTAAAAAATTTTGGTTTAAAGAATAGGGGACCAGGTAGCGACATGGCAACATGCATTTATATCATCAGTAGGGCAATTTAAAGAGGATCATATAAAAAAATTGCGATGGAATAGTTTTCGGTACTCATGCGCTGATTTCTCCTAGACTACCTTATATCGTTTTAGTTTTTGTTGTAAGTAAGAAATAACTATAATACGAGGGGGGAGGGTACAAAAATAAAAAAAAGAATTTTGACCTATATGGCAAAAATTGAAAGAACCATAAAGTATATTTTAGTGTCATTAAAAGCAGCGAAAATTCACAACAACCGCAAGTCTCTCTCTAATAATAGCAGAGTTTTTCTCAAATTAGAATAAAGTCCGAACACCCTCTACATTTAGAAACTAAGTACGTCAAACAGATCCATAAATAAGCTAATTAATTTGTTTTTTATGTTTGATACAGACTACATCTCGATAAAATGTGAAACAAACTTTATTCCTACGATAAATTTATCAAATTTCTACACACAAAACTGCGGTCAATTTGCACGAACTGGTTTTGGTTTGTGATATGCAGAGGTAATATTTGCAAATTAAAACTGAAGCGGTTGGCAAAACCATTAATAATCGTCCAAAAATTTTATGTCGAAAGATTTAAAAGGGATTATGGAGAGGGGCTAATGCAAATTTTTGTTTTAAGTTATTTATACAATCTAACTTTAAAACTTAAAACAAAACACTTTTAGCTCTTAACTTAACTAAAAATTTAAACACAAAAATAAATACGTAAATAATAAAGCAAAACAAGTAATTTTTTTCTATATTTTATATTAAAAAAAAACTAACATTTTATTTAATATTTAAACATTATACAGTGTTTTTAGCAAAAAATAAATTATAACTAATTTTATTTCGAGAGCACCTATATTCGTTTTTCATATGTATTTTTGTGAAATTTTGCGGACCTTTCACCAAAGTCGCTTTTGCTATTTTTTGATTGCTACCTTACCTGTGTAAGGCGATTGGTGATTATCCTTTGCAGTGATTACTTTTATATGGCTAATTGACTAAAAGGTTGTAACAGTGCTGTTAGACAGTGGCTTAATAAACCTTGTATAGTCTGTCTCAAAGTATACCGTGTTAGCTCTTACCTTCATTTATGGATTATACCTGCCGACAGCAATAAAACATTAGGGACGGACTTTAATAATATAAAGATTTATAATTTATTGTTTATTTAGATAAGTATAATCTTAAAATTACAATAAGAAATTAAATATATGCAAAGTTTTAATAAATTTATAACTGCATTATCTATACATAATTACATTTCAAATCTAAATATCTAAATCTAATTCTGTTTCACTATCAGAGTCATCATTGAGATTAATTACAATAGGATTTATGTTGTTTTGGATAGAAATGTAAGTGTCCTCAATTTTTATAATGTGCTGTAGTGAATTTTTCCAGCTCTCAACTGGTATGTTAGTAATTACATTTTTTATCAAATTTAAAACACTGGGACTTAAAGTAGGTGTAAGATTTTCTGCTCTGATCTTTGATTTTACTTGGTTCCACAAATGTTCTATGGTGTTAAACATACAGTGATACGGAGGAAGCCGTAAGACAGTATGCCCAGCCTGTTGAGCCAAATTATCACATACATATTGTTTTTTAATTGCATATGAATTTAGGACTTCCAAAAGATGCGTTTTTTTGTAACTGAATTTAAAATAAATATCATTTTCTAACAAATATTCCTGAATTTCAGTTTTTGAACTTGATGAAGATGGTGCTTTGTGTAGCAGACGGCTGTGGTAGCTTGCGTTATCCATAACAATAACACTGTTGTTTGGAATATTTTTTAAAAGATAATTTTGAAACCAGTTTTAAAAAAGTTCTGCACTTGTATCCTCATGAAAATCCAAGCTAAGATCTTTAATATTCTTTGCAGACAACAGCAAGCAGTTTGGCACAAATCCGTCTTCTGAACCAGCGTGTATTATGATAATGCGTTTTCCTTTATTTGAAGGTGTTTTCGTCTGACAGTTTTGACTGGAATCAACCCATCCTTTGGATACTGTGTCGTGTGTATCGAACCATGTTTCATTAAGGTAAATTATGGATCTGTTTTCTTACCTAAACCTTTAAATTTCTTGAAGGTAATTAAATCTCCAAGTGCGTAATCTGTGCGATTCCATTACTACTTGTCTTTTGTCTATTTTGCGGTATTTAAATCCCATTTTACAAACAACTTCATGGAGGGTGGCATGGCTAATATTTATATTGGTTTCGTCTTCGTCTAGCTTCTTTTTTAGTTTATCCAAGGTAGGAATAACTCCGCTTTCATAAAGACAATATATTTTCCTGCTTGTTAGATCCTGATCACTATTGTCTATACGGTGAGATTGAAAATCACTACGTTTTTTTTCTTTTGTTTAATTCTTCACTAATAATAAAATCCCTTATCGATGGTATTAGAGTTTTTGTAAGTAGACAGGTTTCTTTTAAAGCTTCTTGTTTAATTAGACCTCTACTGATTAAAGTTTCATACACATTTTTCACAACCTGTTTTGCATCTAATGACAAATGATTTCGACGCGACATAGTTATATTCTCGCAAAACAACTTTTTCGAAACGCACAGTAAAAACGGTTATTCAACACTGCCACTAAAATATTAGCCAAAATATTTATATGCCCAATGGTTAATACTCAAGAAATACCTGGCCCACCCCTGCCCTTATGAACAAATGGGTTTACCAAATATCAATAGGTAATAAAATCGTTAAAGGTTTATTGGGGTATGGTCCGTCAAAAGCCATAACGATATACTTTGAGACAGACTATACAGATGTCGCCAAAAACTGGTATCTGAAAAAAAAACACCAGAACGATCTGATACTTACAAAGATATGGTAGATTTTATTTCATAAATATATCTACGATATCTACAGTAAACTTTATAGGAATTTACGCAGTTGTAATTTAATTTTGCCTTTAAGTATTGTTCCGTGACACCCCGTATAAAAACACGGATCCTGGTTGTTACACCTTTTCATTGGATACCAGGTTTACAAACGTTTCTATGGAAACACTTCAACGTAACGTAATATTGACAACTGTTTAACCTTTAACTGTCTGTCAACTTCTTATCTCGTCGGAATATAAAACTAAACTGGCCCGTGCGGATTTCCTTCGCGCTTTATATAGTAATGTGGAAAAGAATGGAAAAGTCTGGAAAAGTCTAGAATTAGCTGGAAGAATTCGTTTACTACAGGATGCCAGAAAAGTGTGAAAAGGATGTCTCCAGCGCCCTCAGGATAATCCGCAATGACCGTTGAAAAAGGGAAAAACTAAGGTAACCTATTTTAAATAAATTATTAACCTAAATAAAATAATTCTAACCTTTAACAGTTCTATTAACTAAACACTAACTAAAGTCCGTAACAGTATTTTTATAAATGACTTTATAAAGTGTACAAGAGTGAGAAAGACAACCTGCAGGTGAACTCTGTAAATCAATAGAGATAGAAATTGACAAGAAATAAGTTAGAAAGATTATTTCTTTCTATCACTAATTATTGCTCCATATCATTTTCTGTAAGTGTCTCGTTAAATTTCGGTAACGGAAATATAGTATATTATTCAACATGAAAACATAGGTTGCTTTGTGGAGAATTGCACAATCTATAAAAAGATTCACCGATAATAGCAGATTTTTTTTTTATCAAAAGCTTAAAGCCTTGTTTTTTTAGCGTTTTGTTTATCTTGATAGCTCCCTTTTTAGAGATGATATTAAAATTTACGCTAGGACATGTTTAAACTTAGACTTATATAAAAAATAGAGGTGATGCGATACTTTTTTGGCGCAATATAGTCATAGAGCTTTAAGAATATTTTGAAAATTTTATTAAGAAATGTAAAATTTGGTAGGGGAAAAATAAACAAATTAATAGATAATTTTTAAAGGGAAAATTTAAAAGCTGTTCAGATTATTTTCTAAAATCGAAACTTGTTTGAAAAATCTTAAAATATTTAAAAGAAATGTGAGAAAATTTTAAAGATAAATAAAAAACGCAAAAAATTATAAATGCTTTATTTTAAAGTGCAATGTCCAAATATATTTAAAAATATGTATAAAAATTTTCAATTAAAATACATTTAAAACACTGATGGGATTTAACACAATTTTTATTTTTTTTTTTGTTTTACCAAAGTTGTTCGCTTTTACAAAATCCATAAAAATTGGGTCAATTTTATAATCTTCAAAACACAGACCACCAACCCCAAACTTTAATAATTTAAGTTATTTATTTCAAGATGAACTTAACAACCCAAAACACATTAAGAAATTACATGTAATTCAAATAATTAAAATATGACTTGAAAAATAAACACATAAGTAAACAAAGATGTGCAGGCTAGTGGGTTAGGATCACTTAAAAAGTTTAAAATAAAATGAAAATAGTAAAAAGTAGAGATTGATTGATTGATTGATTCATAAAGTAAATACACAAGTTGAGGGTTTTTTCCGCCTGACACTGCAAAACAGGGCTTGTTGTATTCTTGTGTATTTGTTTCAGTTAAAAGGTTTTACACCTTAGACAGGTGTAGTATTTTATGTTTTTTTCTGGTCTCCCCCTCCTGGTGGTTAGTTCCCCCCATAGGTTTTGATTTGTTCTCCAGTATGTAAGTGCAGGGGACTCAAAATGATGTGAAAGGGGGTTTTCTTCCTCTTCGTCACATAGTCTGCAAATGGGTTCTTCTCTATAAACCCCTATGTGCATATGTTTTTTTAGGGGGGGTCCGGTTATTAATCCGTCACTATCCTAATCTG